>VZTF01006233.1:1232507-1286423 GCA_013397755.1 Cnemophilus loriae | reverse complement strand
TAAATATTAGGATACAAATAAATGGTGAGAAAATTGTCTTTGCAAGTTTCAAACCATTCTAGGTCTACTCTGTTGCCTCCAGCCACATGCTGTCTGGTGTTACTTAGACAAACCAGGGCAAACCATTATCCTGAGATTAAACACTAAATACCTGCAAGGAGCATTCTCTTTATCAGATAGCGCTCTGTTAGCAGAGTTCATTCACTTTATTGCATATATAACTGTGGTGTCAAATAGACTGATTTACAACACCTGGTCTTTTACATAATCTTTGCTATTTGCTGTGCTTGTAATCTGCCAAATCATTTAGCCTTCCTGATAGCAGAAATGCTGTAAAACTTAGATAAACTTGCAGAAGAAATGAACTCAAAGGTACTGCTGAAATCTAGGGCCTGCACGTTTGCTGTAAATGCACTGGCTGGTTTGGTTTTCCTTGCCTAATCTGTGATTGAATGTGGCTGCTGGAGAAATTGAAATTTTATGATAGCACTACCGTCAGAGGAGATAAGCATTTGTATGCTAGGCTAGATTAATCTAAAAAGAAGTTTTAGGTGTGGCTAATGAAAGCAGTGTATGTATTAACTGGGTTTCTTTGGGGTTCAAACCATATGTGTGTATCTTATATAGAGTCTAGTCCTAAACTTTCTCGATGTGAAAAGTCTCATATATCTGTATTCTTGCTAGTATCTGTGTATGTAGCTAGTTCTTGCTATCAGTGCAGCTTATTCCATTTTATGTTGGAGATATATTTAAGGAGTTTCAGTTTTTAAAGGGTACTTTCTGAATGCTAGTACGAACAACAGATTTCTCTAGAATGATCTGGTTTGGCTACCCAAAACTCCATGTCCTTCTGAACTTTTTGGTTAGGGTAACTAAAAGACATCACATTTGCTTAGGGCTAGCCACGAACAAGATCCAGTTGAAACAAAAGCTGTATTTTTTCATTTTGCGCCACTCAGTTTTTGCTACTTAGATAATAGAAAGACATGTAGACAAGCTTAAAATGTGGAAAAGAAATTTGCAAATGGGCTTTTGGATTGTGAGTGAGATTCAAGCTGGCACATCTGCAGGAAAATAAAACAATTTGTAGTCAAACAGAGGAGAGAGCCCTGTGAGGCAGTAAAGTCAAGTCAGACTGTATTAAAACCAATACTGACCATCAGATTGGAAGAAACAATAAAAATTGAAGGAAATAAAAGCTTTTATGGCATAACTTCAGTAGTCACCATTAACATCAGTATTAATCCATCAGTACCACTGCTAACTCCTTGGAGCTGAGGGAATAGTTCTGTGTCTTGGACATATCAATGAGTTACTTTGTCATGGACAGAGTAACTTGTCATGTCAAGCACTGGAATGGGCTTCCCAGGAAGGTGGTGGAGTCACCATCCCTGGTGGCTTTCAAGAAATGACTGCACGTGGCACTCGGTGCTCTAGTTTGGTTGGCAGGGCAGTGACCAGTCAAGGGTTGGACTCGATGGTCTTGGAGGTCTTTTCCCGTCTAAATGATTCTGTGACAGTGTTCTGATGATGGATGGGACGTAGCAGTTACTTGTGGAGATAAAGAAGGGTGTTTTTCATGGTGTAGCTAGTTCAGGGAAGGAAATCTTTGGCCTGCTGCTGCTGCACAAAGCTGTTGGACAGCACAGGTGAGGGTCTGCCTTTAGGACGTATATTGGCCCCTGCTAATCTCTCACATCCATAAGGTATTGTAAATGTCTGTTCTTAAGAATTTTATAATTTAATAATCTGAGTTGAGAAACCTCCCTCAGCTGTCTTAGTTGCTTAGTCTTTCAAGGTTCCTACAGTCACGAAAGGAGAAACAGAGGCTTTTCTCAAAGCCAAGAACAGCTTGAGATGTTTCCTCATGCTATGGATCAACTCGTTTTGCTTAAAAGAGAGGTACCCTGTGGATCCAGTTACCTGTGCTGATAATTTCATTTGGGTGAATAATGTGAATAATGTGAATAATGTTTTGTACATTAAAGTCTTTGAATGTGTGAATTACTTCAGGGTTGGGAACATCAGGCATGTTGCTGCTAACAACAGCATGGAACAAAGGGACTTTTGGGTAAAACTCTGGAGCGATATCTCTTACATATCACTGAGAGATCACTGGGGAACAGTCTCCCTGGGGAAGCAGTGGAAATGGTATCGTTTAAGACATTTAAAATTGGACAGGAGGAAATATATTGTAATGATCAATCCTGTGCTGGTATTTAGATCAGGTCTTGTCTCCTGTGAATATTAATAGAAAGTCCCTGTCTGAAGTACCTGCCATTATTCAGTGAGCATTACCAGATAACACTGGCTTGCAATCTTCCCCCACGTCTGTGCTTGCACTTAAAGAACAGCCTGAGTAATGCTTAGCACCTTTGCCTTTTCTCTTGGTGCTTCAAGTGTTGATTTTGTATTGCCTTGCTTAGATTCTATTCCTTCAGTGCTTCCACCAGACAGACTCTGTATAGTATACAGAGATTTACAGGAAGCACATGTAGTTTGTGGCAATAATGATAAAGTCTCCTGCTGTTTTCAAATCCCTGAGAAACTAAATCAAGTGTAGAGGTCTATTAAAAAAAAAAAAAAGTGCAGCGTGTGTATAAGTCACTTTGCCATTACTGGTGTGGGTCTGCCTTGTACCTGTTTGGTGTATTTGGCTGTCATCTCTCTGAGGTCTGTGTTCAGTCTCCAGAGTGTGACTAAGACATTACACACCTCAAATGGAAAAGCTGATAAAACAGCCTAAAATAACCTAAGCACCTATGCTTTGCTTGCCTCTTTTTCCGTACGTCTGTGTTGTCATTACTGACAGCAGTCCATACAGCAAAATTCATTCTGTGCTGGTGGCCCCTGTCAGACAAATCTGGGTCTAGTCTGATTTATGGAGGCAGGAAAACTGAATTCAATTCCTGCATGGTGCTGTGATCTTAATAGCACTCCATTTTCTCGGTGTGTTTCATAGGTATGAACCCTCTCTTCTTGACCTGGTGGAAGCTATGAACCCAGTATCAGCGCTGGGACACCTCTGCCGAGAACCTTGTGATGGGAACAAAACACACCCGCCCTGCTGTGCGAGCCACAGGCTGTGCTCGTCTTGGTGCCAGACCCCCTGCAGCCCCAGGAGCAGAGCAGATGAGCTGGAGGAGAGCCGGCTCCTTGAGGAGATCTTCTTCATTTGACACAACTCCTTGGTCGACAGCCACTCTTAAATTATTTGAGTGATCACTGCTTGTTTTCCCTCTTCTAAAACATAGCTAATTAGCATCCAGGTTCATTCTGGATTTAGTAATCATGATGCAAGTATATTGTTGGGGTAGGCCAATCAGAAAGTGTTCACTTTTTTTCCCTAGACCTTTCATGTGCCAAGTAATCAATTTAAAATAGCATTTTTTAAAATCTACAACATTTTCTAATAGATTGAAGTCACAGGTTTGCCAGCCTTATATCGGAAGTATATTTCATTATCGATTTTTTTGGCTCTAAAGCAGTTTGCAAGAACTGCCTAACATTCAAGAACCAGCATGTTCAAAGTAGATTATTTTCTAATTAAACAAGTCACTTTAAAACCTGGCATATTATAAAGGTACAAGCACTTTAGTACTTTTTCACTGATTTTATGATCTACTTTTTCCTTCAACATTCTGATATTTAACACTCTGAGTTTTTAGGGGATATATCGTAAGCTCAACTCTACAGTGTCTGATAATGTTAATAGATGATGTTGCAGGTTGATGTACTAGGAACAGGTTTGAATTATATTCCTCTTTAAATCAGTGCTATTTGACAGAGTTTATGTGCTGAGTAACATAACCCTGAAATAGCAGAACAGAGTCAGACATTGTAGAGATCCAAAACCTATTTGATGTACTTTTCAAGATGAAATACATAGTAGTGCTAGTATAAGAGCAGTCTTAAGACATTTTCACTAACTTGCACTATTTTGATCCTGCACCCAGGCTCCATTGTAAATAAGACAAATCAGTAATTATTTCCACTAGCAGCTCGCAATGCACACTTTCCTGCCAGCTTTAATTATTCATGCTGTATCTATTTCAGTTTATTTAAATGCATTTCCATCTACTGCGTGTACTTGGTTATTTAAAGAAATGTGCCGAATTGGTAAAAATGACTGCACATTACAGGATTAATGGTCATTTTCTCCACAATGCAGTGTTCATATTTTATTGTAACAGTAGCCACCGGCATGTGTTCCTAGAAATATGAGACTAAAATACTCATTTTGCACAGTAAAATTGCAGCGAGGGAAAGGTAGAATTGATCCAGTATGGGCAAGTTCTAGGCCATTTGCTCGCAAACACTACTTCATGGGCCAGTACTGCTTTTCAGACAGTCTCTTTAGGCAGCCCTGCTTATCTTAATGGCTGGGTTGAGTTGCTGTACCGATGCTTGGGGTATGGCTGCTGCCTGCCTCCCCGCGCTGCTCCTGTGCAATGTGTGATGCTCTGCAAGGTGGATCTCAGACGAGAGCACCGCAGCCCCTGGCAGCACCGTGCTCCTCTGTCAGTGAAACAAAAGGAGAATGAAGGGGAAGAAGAACCTCAGGTTACTCTGGGCTGCTTCATTCAGGCCCAGTCTTAATCACAAATTAGGTGATATCCTTTCTGTGCATCCCAGCTGAATTTTAAAAGCTGCTTGGAGGAGTTTAAAGGAGGAAAGCAGCATTGCTGGACCAGAAAATTACTGCTGTAGAAAGTCCCTGCATGGTCTGTCCTGCTTTTAGTGAAGTATTACAGTTTTCTGGAATATGTCCATCTGCTGTTGAATGTCCCTTTTGCTCTGCTCCCTGAGCCTGTGAAGGCCCAGGTTTCTGCTAAGAGCCCCGAAGATGTATTCAGTGCCCTGGCCCAAGTAGAGCAATTGGGGACCTAAGTTTTCTCATTCTGTTGGCTAAGTAGTCTGCCGCTTAAGGAGGGCAGGAAAAAGGAGGAGAAAGAAGAGAAAAATGTACAAGGACCAGCAGGAAAGTTGGGGATAACCATCACATCTTAGGGTTTGGGGTTATTTTATGGTGGGTTTTTTAGCTTTGTTGGTGTTTTTTTAAGTGTTGGCATTTGTAGAGAAACAGTTCTCTGATTTCAGTCCAATTGCTTCTCGTCTCTTTTCCAGTTTGACTGAAACTTTAATTGCCTTTTCTGATAAATGCTAACTGACCTTTCAAAACAGCAAAAAAATACATGTATATTTCTTGAAAGGTGCCTTTGTGTACCCAGTTGAGAACACTCCATGGGAGCATTCTGTTCTTTGATTCTTTTGTGGGTGCCAATATTTAACTGCTTTGGGATTCCTTATGATCACTTAGTCCAATAGAAATTCTAATTCTGAAGGTGACTTTTGTCTTGAATCTGTATTTTTTGGTTGTAGCTCTTTTTAAAAGGACATTGTCATGGTTGTGGGCTCTATAGTCAAGGTGCTGTCCGTCAGTCAGACCTATACAAGGAGCACATCTTTGTGAAGCAAAGTTTTCTAGTATATAGATGGTTGAAATGCCTGATGGGTGAAGAGCGGTATGCTTTAACTCTCTGTGAGATGTGGACAAAAGAAACAAAAGCTATTAATTTTGCAGACCCTGTGGAAAATCATTTTTTATAATGCTGGCTCTTGCTCTAGTTATCAGCAGTACATTAGGAATAGTGTTTAGCAGTCAGTGCAAGCAAAGATATTTTGCCATGAGGCACTACAAAGTTGAAGTTATTAAAACATTTATAGCCTTAGAAAAAAAATCAATGATTGTCAAATAGGAAAGGACAAAATCAGTCGTTGGTACTGGGAGGGGAATTGTTTTCCATCTGCTAAAACAGTAGAGGAAATGCAAAAATTAAACTGGCAAAAGCAATGACGTGACAGTGTCCTTTTAAGTTTGAGCTTCTATATTGGGAGCTGCTGCTGGAGAGTTGGTCCAGCATAGACTGTTTGTCCAGAGTGTTCCCAGTGAATATCCTTCAGCTACACATCAGGCTATGTTTTACATGAGGCTTTGTGGACTGCTGCTAAGGCTCCAACCCACGCCTTCAGTTTGTGTCCTTCCCACGTGGTTTGTGCACGCGCACTTGCTGGCTGTTTGTGTAGTTACTGCTTCTGTGCCCCTTGCACATCACAGACCTCTAATAATCACACCCTTTTCATTTCTAGCCTTTCCAGTCTTGCTGTTGAATCCCATCTTGAGCATGTATTTATATGTGTATGTGAGGTCTTAATCTAATAAATTATCTGGGGGTTTAATTTATTCTTCCAGACTTTTATTTGGTTTATCTTCTGATTTTTGTCCTGCTCAGATGTCAATACTGCCGTTGACAATGTGTTCGACTTCCCACATCATCACATCATATATGTTGTGAGTCTCCAATTTGCTAAGATACATGAAAAACTTGTCTTAAGCCTTCCCTTCCTCTCCAGGATATGGGTCTTGCTGTGAGAAGGAGCAAGGCCTCCTTTGGAGCATGAAGTAGGGGAGAGGTCTTGAAATACAAAGAAGAAGAGAATTGGACAGACAGCACCATGCTTTGGGATAAAAAAGTGAATTAAAGAGTAAGGAAGAAAGGATGGAGGTGAAGGCAAGAAAGGACAAAGATGCAAGGCAGAGAACTGTACCAAGGATGACCAAAGGTGGAGGTGAAGTGAGAGTGAGCCAGAGGGCAGGGATGAGTTGTTAAACTATAATAAGCTGACAAAGGAGAATTGTGTGCTTGTATCTTAAAGTGAGAAATGTCTTCAAACACTGATTCCCATAAGAGCCTTATGACTCCACATCCTTTTCCAAATCACGTTCCTCCATTTGGGGAGCTCCTGTCCAAGAGTTGCTTGGCAAATGAGGGAAAGAAGGAAATTACCTTGACCAACTTTAGCCTCTCCCCTTTAGAGCAGCTGGACAGGGAGGCCAGAGCACATGGAGAGCAATTGTGCAGAACCCAGGTATAACCCACGGCATGGACTGAATTTAATTGCTAGCAAGGGATGGTGACTTAGATGGCTGAAGAATTTGAGGCTGGATATACCAAGAATCAGAATAAACAAATAAAATTTGCAGTGATCCAATGGGCTGTGGAGGTTTGGTGTTAAGGAAGGAGAGAAAGGGGCTTAGCTGCACTTCAGAGAGATTGAGCCTGAGATATCCAAAAGACAACCCTTGCAAGTGCATGTGCGCCTGGGGTTAAATTCTAAAAGTTGCAACAGCGATTTTCTCAAATACGACCTCCAGGCTGTGTTTGAATTGGTACCATCTGGGGGAGAGAGCACAGCCTGGTTAGTTAGAAACCTCCTTTTTCACTGTTACTAAATTTATGAAATTGTGTGCTAATTAGTGTATGATTTATAAATTTACATAACTGCATGCTACATAAGACAACACAGAATATCGAATGAGGTGATATAAACCAGCAGAAGCAATGAAGTCTGCTCTGACTGGGTGGCTTTCCTCTGGAAAATGCCTCTCCCAATCCAGAGCTGCTCCCTGCATCATTGGAAGGCTTGTCTGCTCACAGCGACAATAAATGTTTTACAATATTGTGACTCCGTGTAGCTGAGAGACAAACACCTTGAGCATCTCTGGCATAGCTGTGTAGCAGAGCTTTCATGGTGATCCCTGACTGGGGTGTTTGAAAGCAGAATTCAGCTAAAAAAAGAGCAAGAAACCCAACTCGGCCTGGCCAGTGTTGGTGCTTGAGGACTCCCACATTTTTTAACAGGGGGTGGAAGAGCATCCCAGCTGCAGGAAAAGGATGGGCTGGGGGGGAACTGGATTTGTTTCCCAGCTCTGGGGAAGCCACTTTGCCTCTCTCCACAGCACGCTGTGGGTTCTATGCTGAGCTGTGTTTAGCACCACATCTCAGAGAGGCTGTGACCTATATTAATGCCCACAGCAGAAGGCTCTGGAGGTATTCACCAAAATTTGTCTGTGAACTGTAATCTATAAGAGCAGAAACATAAGGGCTAGACATTCCTATTGAACAGAAGCTGAAGCTGTCAGGCTTAATGTATTTTGGGGCTTGAAGGGGTCATTTCAGGCACTGAGAGGTGAGGTCCTGACATATGTGAGGTGAGAGATGCCCAGGTGGTCCCAGCAGACAAACTAATCCAAGAGCTGCAGTGAGAGCCTGGTTTCCTTAATTCAGGAGTCCCCCTGAGTATGTAAACCAAAATAATTTTCACTCAGAGCATTCAATGACCAGTCTGAGTTCATTCTTTCTGGTCTCCTGTCTACAGACAAGAGGGAAGTGGAGAGCTGAAAAAGGGTATCTTTCCTAGTTGCTTACTGGCAACTACATTAAAACCTTCAAGCATGGGTTTGATTAAAGCACTTGCCGAAACACAAAGTGTTGAGTATTGTGAGCATTAAGAAGAGTGTGGGAACTCCTCTCCTCAGCTAGACCTGATAATGAAGGAAGGGACAAGATGACTTCACAGACACAAAATCTAGCTCATTCTTGAATTAGAGTTGACTGTGAGGAAGTTGCATTGAAGTTTTAAAAGTGCCTTGTCAAAATCTTCCAGCATGCAATTATTCTTGCTGCTAGAAAACTGCCTTATTTTGAGGCTGAGGTTATCTACCTTGAATTTCCAGCTCCTGGACTTTGTTGTGCCTCTAGAAGCAGGATTACAAAGTTGCCATGTTGCCGGACTGTGAGTACCCCAAAGTGATAAACTCCTCGTCCAGCCTTCTCTTTGTTGAGATGGCATCCTTTATGCCTTGTGTCCTAATGTCTTTGGCAGCCCCTGGATGATTTGGAGGGCCTGTTTCTGAACTTTCTCTAGCATTTCTGCATCTTGAAGGGTTTACACTAGAGCAGGATACCCATTTCCAGTGCTGCTGATGTGAAATGGTGACAGTGTGGCCTCATTTCTGCACAGCCTTTCCTTTTTGCCACTTTCAGGAGCCTTTTTTTTTGTTTGTTTTTGGAGGTGTTGGGCTGGGTACCTGGTCTGGTTTCACTTCAGATCGTGGTTCTGTTTCTTGAAGCAGAAATTCTGTAAGAAGTGAAACCAGGAGACACTGCTAAATTTAGAAGAGTTGAGGAGGAAAGAATAATGTGAAATAGAAATACCAAGCAGGAAAGAAAAAGATGGCAGGACTCAGTTTGGGATGGAGCATGAACTTGTGGGTGCAGTACCTGTGAACCCAGGCACCTTGAAAACAATCTGCCAGACACATTCTTGATGGGATGGGGGAGACCCAGGCAACACAAACTCTCAGAAGGCGAAGAGCGAACAAAGCACAAGGTGGTGATAGCAACAAAAACAGACAAGAAGACTTTTGAGCTGCAGGTGAGGAGGCGATGACATCTCTGAATTGCAGAGGAAATGGCTCCTTGTCAGTGGAGCTGGTGCCCCTCTATTTGCACTTGTGCCTTTAGCGCAGGGATCTCATTACCAGAGAGTTTACTGGCAGATTGGAGAGATCTCAGTGAGGAGTAATAAAAATGATCAGGGACTGCTATAATTGACATAATGAGGAAACAAGATGAGAAGAGTCAGATATTTATAGCATGGGTGAGAGAGACAATTAAAAGGTGGGGTGGGAGATGGACTGGATGACCTGAAAGCCTTGTCTGCTTCTAATAACTCCTTGTCGTCTGCTGAACAGAAGGCTTGAATTTACTGAGCCTGTCAATCTGACTCTTAACAGCCCTAACTTCCTGTGTTGAAAAGCTCAGGTGGGTGTACTCTGGCTGTATTGGCACTGTCAGAATGTCACTGGTACTGTACTTTGTTTAAAAAAGTAGTCATCACCCATGTTGTGGAAAAAAATTGACATGCTGACAGTAAAGGGAAAAGAATTAGGCCTTCATAAAGTAAAAAGTCATAGAAGACCTTGCTGAGGGAAGGGCTGCCTGGAAAGGGCTGCCTGGTTGTTCAGCTGATGATGCCGAGCTCTTCTGCTGCCCGGAGGATGGCCTGTGGAGAAGGAAGGTCCATGGGGAGGGAGAAAATGTGAGAATTTTTCTCTGTGAGCTGGCATGCAGCTGTGCACGAGCTCAGCAAAACCACCGCTCCCCAGGACACACAGGTGTGCACAAGCTGCTGTCCCCAGCAGCTGCTGAGCTCCACAGACAGCTCTTGGAGCAAGTTCTGGGCCAGGCAAAAACCTGTCAGTTCCACTGATGGCTATGGCCACATGTGGGGTTTCACTTCCCTTCCCACCTCACCCGTGTGTGTTCCTGCACTGGGGCCAGGGTCGGTGTCCAGGCAGTGTTTTAGAGCCCCATGTTTGCTCTAGACTTGGGAGACTGCAGCAGGATTGGAGGCAGCCAAGCTGGAGACATCTCAGCTCCTGGGTGGCAGTCAAATTAAAACACTGCTACGGAAATCAACCGGGCTGTGTGTGTTGGAGGCACTTTGGGGAAATATCAGAGCGGTGCTTGTTGAGTCTTGTGGCAGAGTAGCTGCTCTGTTTTAATGATACCTGTGTGCAAAGGCCACAGCTGCTGTCATGCGTTTCACATTAGTCTGACTTTCACAGAGCAGACATAGCCTAGGGTGGTGGAAAGGAGAGAGAGGTGACCAAAAAAAAAGAAAAAAAAAAGGCCATTCATTTTTCACCACTTTTTCCATCCCTCTGAGCTGCGATACCAGTCTGTGGCTGAGCAACAGTAATCTTATCCAGCGTACTGTTGATTTAAGCCTCTTGGATTTATATAACTTTGGAAATGGTAAACTATATTAATTTGCTGTGTTTTCAAGGGAAAGTTATTTATTGAGAGACATTTTTAACTCAAGTGCCAGGAGCCTTAAATCATTATAATAAATTCATGCTATTCAGGGTTTCTTACATTGTAATAAATTTGTTTTAAACATGAATGAGGAGATCCATGATTTCTTTAATATACTGTTATGTATTTCCTTTCAAAATGACACAGCTCACTATATCAAGTGGGAGAATAATAGAGAGAGATTTACAGCACTTAAGAATAACACAGCCTGGGAATGTGACATGTGAACCAACAAGGGGCAGGGGGGCTGGAAGGTGCAGGGAGCCCACCACTGCTCCCGGTGGCCCTGCCGAGGGTTAAACAGCAGCAATGGGACAAGATCAGAGAGTGAAACCCACAGCTGGGTGGGAGGCTCCCTGCAGGGTGGGAATCACAAAATGGCCTTGTATTTGCTTCCCATTTTAATGTGCAACGTGCCATCAAAGCACGTGAAAGGTGACAAGGATTGTCTGCTGTGACGTGGGAGGGTGACTGCCCACCAGCTGCTGGACTGGGATGCGACCAGGGCCAGAGTTTTGCTTGCTCCCTTTTCCCAGGGACTCTTCCCCTCTGGCTGTGCTGGTGTGTGGGGAGCAGACCCTTCAGCGGTGGCCAGTGGCCCTGGAGTGTGGTGAGGAGGCACCAGGTAAGCACTCAGATAAATTTCAGTCTCTGTTCTTAATCCCTGACCCCCCATTAAACCCCTGCTGACCCTTTCGCTCACTGTTACACACATGGACAGCTGTGAGCCCAGGACAATAAAACTTGCAGCTGGCTTTACATCAAGTCCTCCCAGCTTCATGGGGAGGAGGAGCTGGCACAGACACAGCCTCAGTGGTGTCAGCATCCGATGGCTGAGACAAACCCACTTTGGCAGCACAATTCTGGCTTTTTTGGGAAGCAGAGCCCCTGTGCCCCATGTAACATCTGCTGAACTTGTGTCCCAGCTTCATCTCATCATGGAGTGCTGCAGGAATGAGGTCTCACATTTGTGGTGACCTTGGGATCGTGGTTGAATGGGGCAAAGCATCACAGTGCCCAAAACTACAAAGGCCAGTTGGATTCCTAGTATCTAATTATAGCAGTTACCCCCCAAGATACCTAAAAGCCTTCCAGCTCCTCAAGGCATAGCCTTGCTGTAGAGAAGTGAGGAGTTGTCCTGCCATGCTGTGAAAGTCTGCCCCTCTGGATACCTGTGCACGGAGCCAGGAGCATTTCCCTGGCTATGAAGGGTTAATGGGTCTTTGGTAGGTGTGGCTGTAGCAGAGGTTAATTAAATGCTGGCAGTTCCCGGGGAAAGGGGATGGCCCTGCTGCTGCTCCTCACCTGGCTGCAGGTGAGATGTAGGACCCTGAGGACTTCAGCTGCCCAGGGAGGGGGCTGGTGGTGCATTGAGGATGTCGGTGGGCTGCTGGCATCACGGAGTTGGACAGCTCGGGAAAGGGGAGGAGGGGACAGGAGAGGGCCTCTCATGCTCAGAGAAGTGATGGCAGGACCTCATCTGTCAGCACAGAAAAATGTCTGGCCAATAAACTTGCCAAACGTCCCTAATAAAGGGCTGGATGTGTTATCATGTAGAATGGTTTTATAGGGGACAGCCATAAAACGTGCACATTGCCCTTTAAAATGCCAGGACAAAGATTGATTCCAGCAGGGCGGAGGGAGAGGAGGAGGGGAAATGAGGCTAATTGGAAAAGGGGGATAAATCCAGGGGCTCGTTTCTCTGCCGTGGGTCTCCAGGGTGTCAAGGAGTAGTAACAAAGTGGGATTCAGTGCCTTATGGGCTGTGCCCGAGCCTAGGCTTCTCTGCTGTGTCCCTGCCACCCTGTGCAGAGCTGGGGTGTCCTTCCTTGCATCTGTTCCTGCTGCAGGACTCTTACTCCTCCTGATACGCATCCCAGGGAAAGCTGTGGAGATACCTCCATCAGTTTCCTCTTCATCTGCGCTTCTCTTTTCAATCCCAGGAGTCCAACACCCGTTGCCTCCTCCTGCCAGTTCCGGTACCTGTGTCCTGCCTGCCCACTGGTCCCATCACCAGCTCTTCTCTCCCTCTCCTTCCTAATGATTTCAATTCCCCTGTATATGGGAGTGCACTGCTGGGAGGTGAAACACAGAGGCTGGGGCAGCAGTTTTGGGTCCCTTGGTCCCTGGACAGGGCACAGCCTGTCCCTGGGATGGAGGTGTGTGTCTGTGCTTTGAGCTCTGCTTGAATAAACAGAAGGGAGGAAGCTGGAGGGAGGCCCATGGTGTGTTTAGTAGCGATCAATAAATATATTGTACTCCAGCTCACTTTTAATGCTGCAGAAAACAGGCAGTGATTTCACTTAATAAATGTAGACAGTGTTGCAGAGCTACAAGAGCATCTATCCTGTGAGACAGAATTTCTGCACTACAGGGCTGCACATGACCACTGCCTGGTGCTATCCACAGCTGAGGCTTATCAGCTGCCATGGGCAGAGGGGCCAGCCTCTGCTTTTTCATTTTCTTCTTTCAATTTCCCTGGACAGAGACACTGGGCAGCAAAACCTCTATGAGATCTGGTGGAGGGAGAAATAAAAAAACCCTAGTCTTCTCCTCAGAATCACTGAAAACCTTGTGGATTTGATCACTGGGTGGAAGGTGGGCAGGTACTGGAGAGATGGAAAAAGAAAGAGCCAGGAAAAGACACATTTTTTGTTGGCTAGGACTGCTTCAAAGAAGTTTGTCAGTGTGGTTTTGTTGGTATGTGCCAGATCTCACTTGTCTGCCCGTTCTGTGTGGGTTTCAAATCTACACTGCTGGATTTCAAATTTGCAGAGTCTCTGGCAATCCCCATTGGAGCCAGAGGTGACACCCCCGGGAGGGAAGTGGTGCAGGCAGGGCGCCCATGTCCCCTGGCTCTGAAAACGTTCTTTGGCTCCCCATGGTGATTGACAGAGGTTTTGAATTCTCCAAACTGAATGGTGCTCAGGGCCAGGTCTTTCATCCCTGTTCCACAGTTGGGAAGTTCAGAACAATGTCCAGGCTCCTGAGGTCTGGATTTGCTTCTTTGCTCCCTCTTGGCTCAGGCCCATCTCTACTGCACTCACCACAGTGAAATTTTCATTGAACACAGTTTTAGTTCTGGATTTGTAATTAAATTTAAGGGCTGGTAAATTTTGCTATGAACATTTTTCTGGCTCCCTTCCTAAGCATTTGGTCTGTTCAAATAGTACTTAGTGTTTTGCAGATGCTGTTGGATGTTACACTTGCCAACCACAAGTATGAAAAAAATGTGTGATTTGAAAAAATACTAATGCATTTGAGGTCTTGTTTTTGCTTTTATTATTACGCTTCAAAGCTTTTTTTCAGTGTTTTTTCAGTTATAAACTTATGTGGCATGTGGGAATACCGTCCTAGCACTTGACTTCAAGAGCTGTGACCTTTCCACTTCATCAAACTTATGATCAAACCATGGGCATGGCAGCACTGCCCATAATTGCTTTCTGAATTAAAACATTTCCTCCAATCTCCAGTAATAAGGAAAATGAAATCTTCAGGTGGGGTTTAGTAGTTCACCCTGAAAGAGTTCCATCTCATTCTAAACATTAAGCCGCGTAGTGATTTCTGGGCACCTCTCTGCTTTGAGACCCGTGGGAGAATTAACTCAAATTCATTTTTAAAGGGGATTAATTAAACTGAATGAGGACTCTGTTTCAACACTCAGAATTAAGATAATTTGAAGTAAGACCTCTTCAATTAACCAAAAGAGATGAGCGACCTCTTTGACATCAAATGAACGTGCCTGAGGAGCTGCTGGTGTGGTGTGACCGGTCCTTTTTTCATATATTTAATTCAGGCTGAATGACCTAGTGTAGACAAACCCTGGGATGTTAAGACTGGGTGTGATCACACTGGGATCACACTTCCCAGGTGTTTTGTGAGGGGACAGAAGGTGTGTTAGAAGCAGGTTGCTCTATAAAAAGAGACAATCAGTCTTGGTCTGTTCAGAGTCCAGTGACGCCATGGAGCTTTCAGAGGTTTAGCAACAGACATACTCCTTAAAAAAAAAAAATCAGAATTGCAAGTCTTTCATCAGGGATGAGAAATCTCAATAGAGAAGGTAAACTGGAGATAAGAGCTCCAAAACTTTTGTTGTCTGACCAAGTTTTGTTCCATATCACTTTGACTGGGGTCTCTTCTTTGTTAATTTATGGGGAGGGGTTAAAGTTTAATCAGCTTTTGTGTGCATTGGGAAAAATTTTACTTTTGAGTAAAGACTCAGACTCCTTTTGCTAATTAGATACCAAGGTGATGTGTGCACTATGTACACTTCTGACAGTTTATTTTTCTTATCTCTGCCATCAGTTACTTGGCTGTGAAGTCTGATGTCAGAAACTCTGCCAAGATTTCTGAATGGAGTCCTTCGTGTGGGATTTCTCCACCTTTTAGTTCCCATTTCAGAATATAAGAAGTCTTCTGTTTACTTTTATCTTTTTCTTTCCTGCCTTTCTGTTTTCTTCCAGCTGGGGATCTGACACGTGATCTACTCTCAGTGTCTCAAAGACACTCTCTAAGTACCCATGGGAACTTTTTAAGAGGAGAACTGGCCAGCTCACTTTTCTGCAGCAGAGGGGTTCAGAGTGTAGTGAGTGTAGGGGAAGCTCATGAAATTGTTCCTTCAAGCTTTGTGCCTGTGTGTATTCATATGGGATTTTTCTAATATCCAAATAAAGCTGTTAAATTCTTGAGTGGGGTGTCTGAGGAGCACCCCATGGCTTGGAGCTCAAGATCCACCCATGGCATGGGCCTTCCAGCGGGCCTCAGTGTAAAGTCCAGCTGGGGAAGGACGGATTCCCACCATGCCACCCCAAAACCCACTGAGATGTCTCCTGATCACTAACCCAGCAGGCAGTGTAAGACACCAGACGTGCAGAAGAACTGCCTATGTACCCTCTAGAAAATGCCAGGAAGAGGTCTAGGCCAGCCTTTGTGGTCCTTTGGAGAACTAGAGCAGCCAAGGTGGGATGTGCCAAGGCCACTGTGGAGCCGTGTGGATGGTGGGGCCTGGCAGGGTCTCTGAAATCCCTGAGTGGGGTGTGCTGCACTGACAAGATCCTTGAGGGGCTGGGGGGGCTAAGGACAGTGTGATGTGCTGGTCATCCAGAGCGATTTGCTAAAGGTCATTTAGCAGGTGCTGGAGGAGCTTGAACAAACTGCACAGGTCACTGCCTGCTCTCACACAGGCCTGAGGACCCCGCAGCCTCTCCTGGGTTGGTGCTGTTGAACTGGTGCGATGTTCTCTCACAACACTGAGCCTGGGACCAAAGGACTCGGGAGGATATCCTGTGGATAAGAAGAGGTGCAAGAGGAAACCTCCCAGGAACAGCCTGAGAATTGGTGGTTTTGCTGGTCCTAGGCAGGGAGGCTGGGGACCTTCCTATCCCTTCACTAAAGGAACAGCACAGAGTTTTCTGAGCTGGAAAATTAAACTCTTTACATCAGAGAAATCCAAAGCCAGGAATTAATTTTGGAAGAAGAGCTCCCTATTTTACAAACTCCAGCTGCATCTGAACAGGTTCAGTGTGGCTTTGCTAAATGCTTCTCTGAGCCCTGACAATCTTTGGAAAGGAACATGGTCCTCTCCGCCAGCTCCCCAAGAAGGTGAGCGTCAGCATGGGATGTGATTTCTACAACTTCTGCACAAAGCAGCTTAGCAATGGGCTCACTGGCTGGTGCAAAAAGCTCCTGGTGCTCCACTTCGTTGCTCTTTCCTGAATGTCAGCCATGGCTCTGCAGAGAATTGTTTGCAGAAAGGCAAATGAGTCCAAAGAGAACATGGTAAATGTAGCCTTACATTATACTGGGGATTTTTAGGGTAAATGTACTCCTCTCTGTCTAATACTAGCACTGTCCTGGCAGGCTGTGCTCTGGGCCATATAGTTCAGGGGCAAATTCATAATTTTCCCACTTCCCATCACCTACCCCAGGATGCGATACACCTGCTTGGTACATGTGGTTGTATCAAGATAAAGCATGAAATCCTATGCATGAATCCAATATTCTCACAAATAAAACTGGAGCCAAAGTCTGTTGTTTTTACTTTTAAAATCTGATGCTATTTTCCTTCCTTGCAGAAGCAGTTGATTGACCAAAGGCTGCTCACATGGAGTTTGCTTTGAGATGAGGTTAGAAAAAGAGGGAGCCTGGACAGGGTAAGGAGTTGGGAAGCAAGAAGAAATTTTCTGAGGTTTGCAGATTGGGATGTGAATTGCTAAAAATTCAAGGGGCCTTGCAGTCAATGGGCTTAGCTGAAAATGTTTCATTTTGACACAGAGCACACAGACTCATTATGGCCTGCTTCCCAATTCTGGTTATCACAGAAAATTCCTCAGAGGAAAGAGCCATTCCCAGGAGTATCAGGATGCTGGAGTAGACAGAGATGTGCTGACTGAGCAAGGGGGGTGAAGCTGGCTGTGTGACCAGAGAGCAGAGGCACTGGTGTCTGATTTGGATCACAGGATGATTCAGGTTGGCAGGGACCTTGGGAGGTCTCTGGTGCACCCTCCTAAAGGCAAGGCCAGCTGTGAGATTGGACCAGGTTGCTCAGGGCTTTATCCTGATGGTTCCTGTAAACCTCTAGGGATGGGCATGGCATAAGCTCTGGGATGGATAAACTGTCTGGGCAGCTGTGCCAATGCTTGACTGTCTTCATGGGGAAGAATCTTTTTCTTATATCCATCCCAAACCTGTCTTGTCTCTGAGCATAGCTCAGAGTAGTCTCCTAATTCTGGCATCGCTTGCAAGGTCTCATCCTTTCTCCAAGCTGTTGTTGAAGAAGTTGATCCAGACTGGTCCCAGAACAGACCACTCCAGTACTCCTTTTGTCTCTGGCATTTTAGAGATCTGCTGGAGACACGGATTTTTTCCCTCCCTCTGTGTCACGTGCCATGGGCTGTGGGGATGCCCCAGATGTTCATCACACGGGCTTGGCTCATCCAGCCAAAGCTACAAAGGTCCTTTTAATGAAGCAGTTAACATCCGTAAGAGCTATCCATACAGCTAAAGGTGATGCTATTTTCACCAAGTATTTGCCTCTCCCCCCTCACCCTCATTCCCTCTGCTCTCCAACCAGCAAATAAAGAGAGAAGAACTGATCACTGGAGTCCAGCTGGGGAAAGCCAGACTGAGCCATAACTAGGTGAGGCAGTCTTTATTGGGATCAGAGGGTTATGGAAAACAGAGTGCAGAAATGCTAAGAGGAAATTACAATTTCTCCCTTTTAACTTTTTTTTCCTCCCCCTCCTGTCACTGGTTTTTCCTCCTAGGTGTTGGGGTCTTTCCAGAGGCAATCGTTACTGTTAATGATTTTAGCTTGTTGGCTATTATCACATTTGTGCCTGGGGACTGCAGCTGGCTATCTGGGCTCTGGCAGGCCTTGACAGCAATCAGCTCCTTCCAGCTTCACACTAATTTTCTCGGGGGAGCTCAGAAGAAAATACTTTTTTGTTCATTTTTCCCTCTCTTTCTGTGTGTCCCTCCTTTTCTGCCTCCCTTTTCTGGGAGCTCTGGCCCTGGACGGGGGCACACAGGGGAGTCTGGTGGAGAAACCCACAGTGAGGTGTGCAGCATTTGGATGTATCCCGGGGGGAAACATCTCCAGGGAAGAAGCACCCCAGCTTGTGTTACCCAAGCTGTGTTTGGGCCCAGGTTTGCATCACTGCTGATCCCCCAGCTGTTACAGAGACAAGGAGGGATCATTGCGGTTATTTCATGAAAAGTGTACGTGGATCTTTTTCAGTGGCTCAGCCTGAGCGCAGAGCTTTTACAGCCCTGAGTTTAATATTCTCTTTTTTCCCTCCATCATCATTTTATATTATTCAAAGCAAATCAGACAGCCTTTGAAGAACGGCTCAAAGCCTTTTTTCTTACTTTCTTTTCTTCTTCTTCCTTTTTTTTTAAAGGTGGGAAAGAGTGGGAGCCACCTGGTACATTTCCTTTCTCAATTCAGTGGTTTTATTCATTGGGGAAGAGATCGCTTTGCATCTTGTTCTTTAAAGGAGTGTAAAAGGCAGGTAAGATCTGTATTTCTGAAAACCCCAAAAGAGAGTGTTTTTCTGTAAGGGTGACCAGTATCTTCCTTGCACTGAAAGCAGCTTGGCTGGTGAAAATCTGACTACTCGTGTGGAGAAGGGCTCTGGTCTGGAACCACTGGTACACTCTGACCTGCTTAGCAAAATCATTGCTCTGAGGCATTCCAGTGACTGTCCAGACTAATCTGGCAGGCTGAGAATCTCTGAAGACCGCTGAGTCCAGGGAAGTCACCATCAGGAAACAAGTTGCCTTTTGGAGGGTTTTTGGTGGTGGGCACTGAACTGGCAAGGGGATATTTTCCAAGGGAAAGTGTTTTTCCCACTGGAGAACTGGAAGCAGACATCTGAGGCTGCAGCTTGTCAGGGGTCAAGGCAGGTGTCTGCTTTGCTGGTTGTCCTGGGACCCACCAGGTGCCTGGTGAAACCATCCCCTCCACAATGTGTACATGACAGCTTTTGGCCCTGCTGAAACTTGGGCTCCTGAAGGCTGAGAAGGGGTCTGTGAAGGGATTTTACCCAACTCCTCACTGAGACCACTGAGACATAGGTGCTCAGTGGGTATTTTCTCAAAAGAACCATTTTCACCTCAGTCAGCTCTGAAATATCACATTTTAATGAGTTTACAAACACCATGCTGTCACATCGTCCCCCACCCCTTACAGGTGGTAAGGGCACTGTGTGGCATTGCCAGAGGATGTCCTGTATGCTTTTGTTTAGTTGCCACCCTCCTTTCCCCCCAGTTTTGCGGAGCAGAAAAATCCCTGACCAAGAGTCATGTTCCCTGCCAGCTCTCTTCTTCATGTCCTCTTGCTCCCACTGAAAAGGCCCCTGGCTCCACATGGTGGTGGGGGGAAAGCAGACATCACCAATGCGCTGAAAATGTGGAGATGTGGGGCTTCCTGTGGATCTTCCCCGAGCTGCTCAGGACCTTCCAGACTTGCCCAGCTCTGCTGCTCTCACCACTCTGAGAGGTACATAAAACAAGTCATCAACCCCAAAGGTAATGGCCTCTCTGGGCAGGCTGCCAGTCATTTAATGTCTTCGCTAATCATCTAGAAGTGGGAATAAACAACATATTAATGAAATGTGTGGGTGAAGCTAAACTGGGAGGAGCTAGAGGGGTTGGTTTGGACAGAGGAAGTAAAACAAAAAGATTTGAGGAGGCTGGAAAGACAAGCAGGGAATTATAGCTTGATGTTTGGCTTGGGAATAATGTGAATATAAGTGGGCAGGGAAGCAGAGATAAAAGGCCACGTGAGGACATTAGGTGCCTGGGGGTGAAGAGCAAATGCAGCTTCTATCTGTCACACAGCTCTGCTGCACAGTCCTGAAAGTGGGGACCCAGCAGTCTGTGTCCATGGAGTGATGGGCGCAGGAGGACACCTCTGGAACAGTGTGTGATGCTTTGGGCCAGGAAGGTGTGGGAAGGACAGGCAGCAAGGTGGAGAAAGAGTGAAATCATAGAGAATGATTGAAACACTACAAAAAAGTCTGTGCCCCACATGACTGGCCTTTGATGGAAGGCCTATGAGTGAAAAACACTCTCAAGCCTGTCTGAAATAGCAGCACATGACGGGGAGAGAGTTACTTCAACAGAAAGGAGGCTTTTTACTCCAATTCACTATGTCAGTTCCTAATGGCAGGATCTGCTGACCATGGGTTAGAAGAAGAGTCACTTTACTTCAGGTAGAGAGGGTCTACAGGGTTTGGTTTCCTTAATACAGCTAACTGGGGGCCAAGAGGGGACCCAGTGATTCCCCCAAGGATTCCCCTGTGGGCAGAGTGGAGGAAAATGCTTTGTGGCAGTGCTAGAACAGGAACAAACTGGTGTAAACATGCCTTGTGAGAGGAATTTAGAGGTAGTTTTCCAGGCTTTTGTGATAATGGCTGGCAACAGCCTGATCTGGAAAAAAAGAAGGAGCAAAGAAGGAGCACGTTCTGAAGATGTCCCTGTACTAGCACTGGAAATTGTTACAGTGCTAACAGGGGCTGAGTGGGTTCAACAGCAGGTCCCTGCAAGTCCTGTGTGGACAGGACAGTCTCTATCTGTCCAAAGAGGAAATGGCCAACAGCTCAAGGGGCCAGTGTGGAGGCACTGGAAATATGATCAAAGATCAGTCAAAATTGTCTGAATTAGAATTTTCAAGTGACATTTCTGTTGACATTTTTGCCAGATATTGGAAGATTTTGAATGTGCTAATTCCCTTTCACCCTTCCTTCCCTGCAGCTTTCCCTGGTGAAAAAAGAAAAAAAAAATCATCATATTAAAAAGAAAATGGATGAATATTTAATGAAAATGTGCAGCCAGTTCTCTGCTCTGTTCACTACAGAATAGCTGTTGCAAGGTACCAACGCCCCTTTGCCCTGGTCTGAGCTTCCTCCTGGCTTCATAGATTGCCTTGGGTTCATTTCATACTTGGTCTGGGTTACTAAAAAGATTTTCTGATTTCCTGAGTTGAACATAAACTTTTCCCACATCTCTGCAAAGTTCCTTAGAGGAATTTTTTGAGGGAAGCATATGAGAACCTCAAGAGTCTGAGTTGTGGAGGTGAGTTCTCCTGTAAGGAGTTAAATCTCTGTGCCAGAGCAGGTAAGATGACAGGCTGAAATTAGTCAATAAGTTTGTTGTCTCATCTTTCAGCAGGAAACCAGAAGGAATTTGTTATACAAGGGGCCTGAAAGGAGATTGACTTAAAATTCACTCCCAGATGTGGACTCATTGATTCCAAACCAAGCGATTTTAAGAGGGGTATGGGGTTGCAAAGGCTTATTTCAAGAAAATGGTCCACATAAAGGTATCAGAAGCATGCCCATGAGAAAAGGACCTACATGTGGGAGGAATTTAAAGGCAAAGCAGAGTGGGAGATTTACTACCAAAGGCAAGAAAGCCACCTCTCGCATCTCTGCTCCTGGCTTGGGTCTTTCCGTGTCCACCCAACTCTGATGCTCTTGATGCTCTCTCAGGGAGGGAAAATAAAACAAGTCATCAACCCCGGACATCACAGCCTCCTGGGCAGGCTGCCAGTTGTTTAATATTGCTGCTAATGATCTACAAGCAGAAGTAAACAGCATGTTAATGAAATGAGTGAAGGAGGCTGAACTGGGGCAAGCTGCAAGAGATGGTTTAGAGAGGAAATTAAACATAAAGGTTTGGGGAGGGCAGAAACTCACCAGGGAGAATCAAGACAGAATTGGTTTGGGGGTGGTTCAAGGGGATATAACAATTGGAAGGGTGAGGAAAAGAAGGATAGAACAGTGCTAGGAGTTTTGCTTACAGGAAGTGGCTGATGAATTCCTCAGTAGGAATGAGGAGACAGCTCTGGGTGCGAGAGGTCAGGAGTGGAGATTGCCCATCAGAAGTGCAGCACAGCCTGTTGTCTCCTCTCCACCATGGTGACAGCCCATGGATTTACCTCTGGCTCATGGGAGAGAGCCTGACCCCGAACAGAGCATAGCATTGCTCTAGCCCAAAGCTCTTTTCCATAGTACAACCAAAGGAAATGTACTGGCCTGATGTGGTTGCCTAGGATTGAATCAGGGAGTCTTGAGCCCTAGCCCAGTGAGCCAGATGTGAGGAGTGCAAGCCTTATGTTAACACAGCAGATCTGCAACTCACTGGATTTATGGATCTTGCTTGTCTTGAATATGGGTAGTGGGAGATGGAAGCTCTCACCAGTGCCACTACCCAGAGCCAGCAGTGGGATGAGTTTGTTAGCATCCAGTCCTTGTATGATCTGCAGGGAGGGTGAAGTCACTTTGAATAAATGGTCCCCCCCCAACATTTCTTTTCTCCTGCTTTTTTACCCCTCCCTCCCCTTCATTTGAAATTCATTGGCTCTAATTGCAGAGGTAGTCAAACTTTGGCTGCTTCTGAACTGCAGGTCTTTGAGGGGACTCGCACGCTAGACAGCGAGATGAATGATTTATTATTATATTATTATTTATTCATTTAAATTCATGAATGCTTATCCAAATCCAAAATTGCCCAATTTCATCCAGATCTGAATTTATAGATTTTCAGGCCAGATGGGACCGCTCTGATCAGCAGCCTGACCTCCAGCATCGTGCAGGCCAGGGAACGCCACCCGGCAATTCCCACGGTGAGGGGAAGCTGCACCACTATGTAAATCAGCATTATCAAGCTCAGTGGCTTCTCTGAAATGGTCTCTAGTGGAATCTGTGAAATTGCCCGGTGGTTTGCAGCTCTGCTTCCCAGGATGTGGCTGTGCATCCCAGAAAAGGCAGTTCCTGCTCTGCTCCTCTGTCTGGGAGACAGCTGTGGAGAGGGATGCCAGCAGCAGATAAGGGCCAGGGGATCAGGCACTCTTCACTCCAGCCACGGGATGGAGAAAAAGGGCACAAAACTAATCAAAGTCCCTATAGTGCTAAAGTGAAAAAAGTTGCTTTGGCTACAGAGGCTTCCAAGAGCCCAAGGGAAGTGAAGTCACTAAGCCCGGGTGGGTCCCGCCAAGCCAAATGTGGTGTTTGCTGGCTCAGGGGAAGTCTGCATTGACATCTGAGCACAGAGAGCTGTGGCCTTTACTGCTCCCATTTCTTGTCTCCTCAGGAATACACTTTTCAGTTTCCTGACTTGTTTCACTGCCTGTGTTGGAGTCCCTGAACAGTGACACACCACTGAAACCTCAAAAGCCAGGTGGCAACTTCTGTGGGTTGCCAAGGCTTTGAAAGGAGTTTGGGGTTTGGGGTGTGTTTGGGGAAGAAACAAGTGAGTGACTAAAGGCAGATAAATTTGATAGGAGGCAAGCTCGGAGTGGGATCCAGGCTACATCAAAGAGTAGGATAAGTACCCCATCTCCCAGAAGTTCCTTGTCTGTCCATACCCCCAGGGAATGTTAGAAATCTGGCAGCAAAAACAAGATAAAGGAAACACCAGAGAGGTTATCTTATTCTGTTTACACAGATTTTGTGGTTTTGCTGTAAACCAGCTACTTGCAAGAACTTCCCCCCTCTGCAGACACTGAAACATTGATTCCCTTCTCTTCTTTGCAGAAGAGTCTGAGAGGAGACCATGTCTGCTCACCTCTAGTGCCACAGGTCCTACAACCCTGGATAGCAAGTTCAGGCTGTGGAGTGGGTAGGCAGGTTGAGCAGAGACCTATTCTGCCTTCAGGCAATGGTCCCATCCTGCCAGAATCCTGGTTTATTCAGCTTTAATGAGCAGAAAACTCCAAGCTGGAGAGCTGGGTTTGCACACCGAAGTCATCTTTTGTAAGACCATATTTATCCTCCCAAATCCATTAGATCATCCTCATCCACCCAACTTGTGTTCTTATAAAGCACAAACTAGAAAGAGGTCTGTGCTACACAGGTTTGTAGGTGGTTCTCATGTCTCCTTCTTGGCTGAGATTTGTTACCTGCCACATGGCAATAATGATCCTAGTTGTTTGCTCTCTCTGGTCTCATGGTGACTAGAGCTGGCTTGGTGGGCTCAGCAAGAAAGACACGCCAGCCTCGCAAAATTAATAATTGTTTTGAATATTTTAGCACACACAAAACACAAGCAAGATAGAAAGAAGAGACCCTAGTGGTTTGTGCCGCAGTCATATCTCATGTGGCCCTTCAAAGGAGCTCCAAAGACTTCACATACTCTAACTTTCAGAAATTCAAAGATCACCTTATCCAGGATCCAAAGACAGAACTATTTCAGTGGTCCACAGCAGCAATTAAAGATTAGAAGCATTGTGGCTTTCTTTTGCAATTCAGGCTGGTGAAATTGAAAGGAGGAGGGTGCAATCATCGGCTGGATGTTGTCCAGGACTCTGAGGCTGCATCTATACCTGTAAATTAACTGTAGCTAGGTCTGCTCTCTTGTGCAGAGGCCAGCTGGCACAGGATATCCTGCATCTGTACTATTGAATTCTCTCACCCTCCAAAAAAGGGGGATTGCATCCAAATTGCCTACTGAGAATGGGCACTAGTCTGTGCTAATTCCCAGGCTGTGTCTAGGCATCATTTGGGAGCATCCTAGCTAGATTGTGCCAAAAACATGCCAGGTAGTGTTTTAACAACTTACAATAGAGAAGATCAAGTTCTAATGTCCAGGGACATTTTCACAACTGTCTGTTCAGATGGTAAAGATGTAGTATAGGAGTTTATTTTAACACTTTAGCTAGAATATCTCTGGTTCTGTGAGTATTACTGGTTGGTCGCTTGTCCTCAGGTTCCCTCTGAAGGTCAGTGCCCTTCTGGAATCTTCTTCTTTGCCCACAGGTTTCCTCTGATCTCTGGTTGCAGTGTCACACATGCTTTTGCCATGCTGTGGGTAAAACAGAGGCAAAGAGGAGTCAGGAGAGAATCTGGCATTGCAAAGAACTTCAGAATATCATCAAGGCCATGGCAGTTATCACACACTGGTCTTTCAGGTTTTCAGTGTCTTTCCAGACTGGTTTATGGAGAGACCTGGGGAGTGTTGAAGTAATCCTGGGGCACAGAGGCTTCATGAAGGAAATGAGATAGAAACCATCACTGCTGTGGATAAAGGCATCCACTCCACAGATTTGGTGACTGTACGTTTATGTGCTATCTCGGAAGTCTCCCTTCCAAGAGTGTTTCCCATCTTGTAGGAGAAGCTGGCATTATGGTGCAGGATCTGGACTGCAGTGTGCTGTAAGCTGATGGCATCTCCTTGGTCCAAACCTGGGGTAAAACAGGGGAAGGGTCACAAGTTTGGCTGTGCAAGCAGTGACGGTGGCTGTCAAAGGCTTTTTGGGAAGGAGTGTGGGGTGAGCCGACCCCTCTCACCCTCGCTGACACTCTGCACTCTGCTAATGGCAGCCAGGATGACTTTCTGCTAATGCAAATGTTCACAGCTGTATGCTGGATGTTGCTGAGTGGATAATGGCTGATGAGTTTGCCTGTAGACAGTCACTCCACTACCAGTGTGTAATTAATTGCTATGTAAAGTGCTCTGAGATGCGGTGCTGCTGAAATGCTGGGTGTATAAATGCCATCTCCCACACAAAAGGGAACAACATGCAAATTCTCTCAATATATTTTTAAATATGAGTATTTTTCAGCTGTTTGCTCTTTTGTAAAATTTATTAGGCCCCCTCCTGGGAACGGGGAGGCAGCAAGGGCAGTGTGCATGGATGAGCTGGCTTCCAGGGGCTCCGACTGTTCATGCTGCTCAGCCCCAGACTCCAGGGGGTCATCTGTTTTTCTTCTCCTATTCCCTTAACCACTGCTTAATTTTTGTTTCCCCTTTCGCTTGCTTGCTCGCGTGGTGAGCTGCTGCCTGCCTGCCTGCCTGGGGAGGGCAGCAGGGAAGGAGAACTCTATTTGTGCAAAGGGCAGAAGCTTGTAAGGGCTCCAGCCTCTGTTTCCTTGTGAACCGGAGCGGTTCTTGTCCTGCTTCCTAAGAAAATGTGTTGTCCCAACTGGATGCAACACAGACAGGGGTGGTTTCAGGCCATTGGGAGCTGCAAAGGCAGCATGGTGTGACGGCAGCAAAGGGCAAAGCCCTGCCTGGCTCTCTGCAGAGATCTAGCACCAGCTCCAAGAAAAGAGTGGGAGTGATAGAATGTCTTCCCTGGAAATACGTCTGACACAACGAGGCTGACAAGTCTCAGCGAGGTGGCCTGAATGGAAGGCTATGAAATCTTGAGTGCTAGAGAGATTACATGAAGAAGGCAAAATGACTCACTGCTTCCCATGTGACAGAAAGGAGAGACCATCCAGTGAAAATATCACACAGAAGTTTAAAACAAAAATGGGGAAGTCATTTTTCTTGGGGCATACAGTCCTCTAAGGGAATTCATTGTGACAGTGAACAACTAATATGCAATCAACTTAAAAAGAAGTAGAGTAATTCAGGTCCACTGCAAACTGTAGGACCTAACAGTTTGGTTGCCATTGCTGCTCCTAAACATCCAGCTGCCAGAAGCGTAGAGAATATGTGGGGGTGTGGATGTGTTGCAGTTCTTGCAGTTATTTCCTAGGTCTCTGTTGCTGTTAAATGGAGAGAAATAGGACATAAAGACTATATGGACTGGAAATCTGTGTTTCTTTTATGTGCTGATATTTGATAGATTGAGCAATGGGTAGTTGACAGATCTTGGACAGAAATTATGAGCAGGAAATCTGTTTAATGAGCACTTTCCTATGGCATTCCTGAGAAGGCAGTCATAACTTAGATGCAAATTAATGTTTCCATCAATGGTCTGGAAATACATAAAAACAACGCTGCTGGCTAAATTGTACAGATAACCTAAAGCTTGGAGGAGTGATTAATATGGCTTGAGGATGTGTGTAAAGGACATCAGCAGTCCATGCATGTAGGACATACATTTTCACAGCATCAAACCGAGAGAGAGAATAGGAACCAGGAGGGCAGGTGGAAGTGTGGACTGGTGAACATCAGCATCACAGAACAGCTAAGGTTGGAAGGCATCTCTGCAGATCATCTGCTCCAACCCCTTCTGCTCAGAGTAGGGGCAGCCAGAGGACTCAGGACCACATCCAGTTGTGTTTTGAATATGTCTAAAGATGGAGAAAATGTTGCTGTCTAGAAATTTTGCTGCAGTGTTTTAGCATGATCACAGTTAAAAAGAGCTTTTTCTTGCATTTAAATGGAATTTCCTGTATTTCAGTTTGTGCTTCTTGACCTTTCCCTGGCACCACTGAGAGGATTCTGGATCTGTCTTCTTTACTTGCACCCACCAGGAGTTTATACTTATTGATGAGATCCTCCTGAGATCCCCTTCTCTTCAACACACTGGCCAGTGCAGCTCTCAGTCTTTCCTCACACATCAGATGCCCCAATTAATTCATTGTTTTTGTGGCCCTTTGCGGGACTTGTTCCAATACGCTGTTCACTGTCTGGTATTGGGGGCCCGGAGCTGGACACAGCACTCCAGGACTGTCTCAGCTGTGCTGAGTAGAGGAGAAGGATCTCTTCCCTCCATCTGCTGGCAGTGATCAGCCTAATGCAGCCCAGGAGCCTGCTGGCCTGTTTGTGACAGGGGCACATTGATGGCTCGTGGTCAACTTGGTGTTCACCAGTACCCCCAGGTCCTTCTCTGCCAAGCTGCTTTCCAGCTGGCCAGTCCCAGTGTGCAGAGTGCCTCTGGAAGGCAACAACTCTGAGGGAGATTAAGAGGTCCTAAAGGAAGGTCCTTTGTCTGGAGCTGTATTCTCAGTATTGTGGTGGGACCAGCTGATGTCGGCTTGAAGGAGACTGGTGAAAGGACAGGACTAATTTTACCTTTGGAAGGGGTCAGACAACAGAAACCCATCTCCAGTCTGGGGACATGTGCTTTGTTAAGGAAAGCAAGAAATTGGAGAGGATGCAGAAACCCACACAAATCTGGGCAGGAGAAAATGCTTCCAAGAGAGCAATTTGTTCAGCTCATCAGCAAGCTCGAGTGGCAGCTTGCTGTGTGTGTGCACCTGCTGTAGAGGACTCTTAAACCTCAAAGAGAAAGAAAGGCACAAGACAGACCGGTGCCCACAAGCTGAACACAAATACACATGAGCAGGGATCCAGGCACTTGTAGTGTTGGTCATTATCTCTAGGAGCAAACTGCCAAAGGTCTTGGAAGAGATTTCACCTGTGGAGGTCTTTGAAGCAAGGCTGTGTAGCTGTAGCTGAACGCAATCTGTCAGGTGTCTCACTTGGGGTGCTGTGAAGCCCAAGAGTGAAGGCTGGGCTCCTCTTGCTGTGGTCTTTGGCTCTGACTTGAGTGTTCCTTGAGGGGGTCACGAGCACAACGCATGATGTCTGGCGTTTGCCCGCTCTCCACACATCTGCCAGGCCATCTTGATGTGTTTTAGCCTGCACAGGCTGGGATTTCAGGTGGTTTAGGGGAAGGAATAGCAGGTGAGTTTGGTGCAGAGGGTGGATGTTACCTGGGGATTGAAGAGATGCCGTCGCTCACAGAACAGCAAGGACCTTACAGAAGGTTTCTAGAGCACACAAGGGGGCAGCTGGCTGTATTCCTTCTGCCTCATGAGAGACGAATAGTGAGAGGCTGTCTTTATCTTTAGGTATTGTTTGGGCCACTGAACTTGAAAGGAAGAATCTGTGGCATCTTCACATGGCGTAAGTGTCACTATATTGCAATCCTGGTGGATTTCTCAATGGTGTCATGCCTCTTTTCTTGAGTTTTCCTTGGGATCTCTGCTGCTCCTGACAATATCAGTATCTATGGCTGGTAGTGGGTGTCCTGTGTAAGGAAGACCATTTACCCAATGATAAGCAGACCCAAAATTTTCAGCCAAGTGCCTCTTTAAGACAGCACCTCTTTTAGCCACTACCCAGAAGTACTGCTGTAGCTTCCTGCAAACAAAGCAGAAATAGAGTTGCAGGACTATGATGGGGAGAAATCTATAGGCACAAATGTCTTTTCCTTTTTCTGTGCTTTTACTCATCACCCACAACAGCTTCTATTTCTAACCCTGTGCTTAAAAAAAACCCAAACCAAACCCCTGAAAGTCAATATTTATTTTTCAGTCTCCCTCTCCCCTGCTGTTCTTCTCTGAATTTAATGCTTTTGAAAGGTGAATGATTGACGATTTACTGAAAATGAAGTTAAAATATAAATAATTCCACAATTTCGCTGCTGTATTAAGCAGGCATATGAGAAAAGCCCAGAAGACCAAGGTTGGCTTTTATTATTAACAAGGAAAGAAATTAAATTTAAATAAATGTAATATTTATTAAAATTTCCTTTCACGCTGTTACCTGAGGTTCATAAAACTTTTGAGCTGTGTCAGCTTTGCACTCCCCAGTACATTGAACTCCAGGGAAAACTATAAGCAAATTCTTAAGATCAATGCAAACTACTTCTCCATTACTCAAAAAAGGGAATTTTAACTATTTTTGAAGGCCCCAGGACTCCACTAATCCAGATATAAAGACTTTTTTCACCTTCAAACTTCACAGTTCCAACTACCCTTTCACCTTCTCCCATCCCCACCCCAAAACACACAGCCCTTTATGCACTGAGGTGAATGACTACACATCCTTTAACTCAGTTCCCATCCTTCCCATGGCCAGTTGCCAAATGAAATTTGCCAAAAGGTGAAGAAAGCCACTCTGAAGCTGCTCCTGTGCCCAGCCTGTGCCCATGGCAGTGCCAGTGCTGAGGAGAAGAGAGGTAAGGCTCTCCTAGATGGGGATTAACCAGTTAATCCAGGTTTGGATTTTAAAGATCCCATGGGACTTGCCTTGGTGTTTTTAATGAAAGCAGACCTGCCAGCAAGAAGTAGTCTTGTCTGGAACACAGTTGCAGACCAGTCTGGGCCTTGAAAACTTTCCTGCCTATGCCATGCAGACACACTCATGTTTCTAGAGCTTGATAGAACATGGCTGAGCTGTTCCTTTAAATGGAAGAAATCAGGGAGAGGAGGAGTTTTAACAGCTTTAAGGGTGTGGGGCTAGAGGCTTAGACCTGTTCTTGGGTCTGAGTTTTCCTTCACATCAGCTGTGTAGATGCCTATTCCTAGAGTATCTGCCACCTGAGGGGACCTGGGGGCTACATGGGGAGGAAATACCAGGCTGCAGCACCTTCAGCACTGCCCTGTCGTGTGGTTAGGCTGGCTGAGCTGTGCTTGGGAGACTGGTCTGAAAGGACTTGACAATTAATTGCCTGGCCCAGGCTGCCTGCCGTGCAGTGTGGTGGCCACAGGACCAAGCCTTCAGCATCTGTCTGGTGACAACAGCACAGAGCAAAGCACTTGTTTGTCTGGGCTGAACATCCCAAATGCAGGCTATGAATATAATGCAGCGTGCACCTCTGGTTTGGTTTGGGAGGTAGGAGAAATTCAGGGATGAGGTAGCCATCAAAATTTAGCTTCGGCACAGTGCAGTCTGCAGGAGTGTCAAATACAAATGCTCTGTCTCAGAGGAATTCACCTATGTGTAAGGGATCTCAGTCCTTGCCTTAATATGTCAATACTTCCCAGATTTGAAGAAGATTTTGTGCACAGAGGCAAGTTTTGCTCCTGGTAAAGTCACTGGGTGTGGAGAGAAATAGTAGTTTGGAGTTTGCAAGAGTGGATTCAGAAGAAAAAAACTGAGCTGTAAGAGAATGTGCTTTGATGTTGATAAACGTGCCTTGTGAAGACGCTAAAAAAAAGAAAAAGCGAGAGAAAGAAGGATGTTGAAAAGGATGATAAAGCAAGAAAAAGATCCATGGGATTTGGAAGCATTTGAAGAAACCTTTTTATAAAGCTGTGCTAGGAACGTCCTGTCAAATCTCTCCTGCTGTGAGGAATTTTCATGTTACTTTGCAGATAAACTTGTTGAGAGCACGCTGTCTGCCTCCATGGTGACAGAACGGCATCTCGAAGGGACAGCCCTGCATCATCATTTCTCCTTCAGTTCCAGGCAGCATCTGTCACTGCAAAACTGGGCTGGGAGCAGGGAATTAGACCCATGTCCTCCCTGGGCTGGGAAAGCTAAGCAAATTTGCATTTGGTCCATTTTAACCTGACTTTGCCAGGGTTTCCTTTGGACTTGGTTGGGCAAAGCATTACTTGTTCATGAGGGACTTGTTGCTTAGGTTTCTGTTTCAAAAACCAGCTCCTGATAATCTTTTTAACTGCTGCTTTCTGTGTCAGGGTTTGGAGGGAGGAAGGGAGAAAGAGGTGAGGCTGACACAGGATATAAGATAACCCAGGTCTGGAGTTGGTCGGGCAGCATGCATGAACCATCAGGCAGAAGGAGGAGGGGGAATATGTGTCACCAAAGTCTGGCTTCTTAAAGGTGGAAGGGTTAATGGAATTGTACTTCATGTGCCATTCAGCTTGTTGGTGCCCCTCTAATGTTAACTTTTAACTCCTTTGAAGAAGGTTTAGGTAGAGGAGAAAAAAAATCTCAACGTTCTTAAGCTCCTGTGTGTTTTGTGAAGAAAGGTATGGAGGAAGGGTGTCCACTGAACTGCCCCTGATGTTCATGAGTATTATCCCTTCATAGGCCTTGGTAAGCACAGGATTCCCATGAGACAAAGAGACACAAACACACACACACACACACACACACACACACACACACACACACAGAGGAAAGGACTTGGCCTTGAGTCATGGGAAATCAATCTTGTTTCTTCAGCTCACAGAAATTTTGGGTGGCTCAGTTGAAAATGAGGAGAAAAAGGAATAGCAAAAAATGAAAGTGAGAAGAAACAAATAACACATAACACCAGCATATAACACCAGAAACTGATCCAAGTGAGGAGAATATTTTGGATATCAGAATAGGTAAAGTGTTTTTCATTGTAAGTGACTGGCAGCTCTGGACTTTTCCTGCATGTTGTCAGCTCACACCTTTTCCTGGTGAGACCAGCAATTGTGCCAGCTCTCTATGGCCTTGCATTGCAGGGGATAAGGATGCTTGTCTTTACCACAGAGCCGTGTAAGTCAGCTGGACATGTCTTTGAGAAGGAGGCAGTTCACACCCTATCTGCCTCTTTCCTGCTCCGTCCTTGTCTACTTCATTGTCACTGCACTACCTTGAGAGGTCTGAGGCTCTTTCTCAGATAAATGTTTCCTTAAGGTCTGCTAGAAAACTGTGCTGGACATCTTTGAGTTCCTGTATGGAGCCAGGCAGGGCATACCTGGCTGGGAGGAAACTGTTTCCAAATGTGCTCTGCCCTTGGGTTGTTCTCTCATGGTGACTGTTGTATCTGTGTGATCTTGCTATTGCACCTTCACCCCACTACTTGTTACGCTCAGCTCTTCCCAAAGTGACACCCCAGCTCTGTAAGACAAAGATTGCTTTGGTTTAGTCTGTGGTTGAAAGGCAAGTAACAGCTGACAGCCCTGACTGAAATGTATCCACTGTAAATATTTCTTATTGGAAAATGGACCTTTTTTTCATTAAATGGGATCTTCCTATTAAACCATATCAGTTCTGTAGAATTTTTCTACTTTTTTCTTTAACAAATAGTTTTTCACCTTTTTGGTTTTCTTTCCTCTTTTGCTAATTTGAAAATTCTTTTTGTTGTTCTGTTTAAAAAAGGAAAAGTCCTACAGAAATGTCTACCTAACAGAAGTTCTTCACTTTTTTTTTATTTTGGGTTGTAGAACAGTGAGTAAGTCACAGCTGCTCCCAGTATAACACTGGCCACTCAAAGAGGAACTCACCTTCACTTAGCCAGTCACGTGCTCCAAGTAAATGAGTGAGGCCATTAGTTTAATAGAGCTCTGTGTGATTTTGGGGAGATTGTTTTTGAGTTTGTGGGGTCAAATCCTCCTTTGGACTGTATGACATTTGAGTTTTGCATTTCTTCTGAGTTTAAATCAGTACCCTGGAAAGGAGGAAGGCAAAGGGAGAAGGGAAAGGATATGGCAGAGAATGGGAGGGGAGGGGACAAGAAAGAGAAGGTGAGCATGTGTGGGAATTCCAATGCCAATTTCATGATTCCTCCAGCTTGACTTTTAAGGGATCAAGTCTTCCAATTCTTCAAGGATAGTCCCTGAGGCCATGTTAAGTCACCCTTGCAATTACTGTCTTTAAACAGAAAATTTGGAGTGCTTTAAGAGCATATTCCCTCATATTAAGAGACAGTACAGATATGAAGCAGTGTGCTCCAGTGAGCTGGAGTTAACTCCCCATTTTTCCACCTCTGTGACTCTGGTACCAATCTCTGGTAATTTTGCTTTAGCAGCTTGGCTGCGGTGCGTTAACTTCTGCTCTGTGAGGTGAGAATACGGGTATTGCTGCGGACCACGGCGCTCCTGCTGGGAGGGGCTGCAGCTCCCCCCACATGTCAGGCAGAGGAGTTTCAGGCTAAGTCTTTGTGATAAATTAGGGAATGTGGTCAGCCAGAAACAGCCGGCGCGCTGTTTTATTAATCTGCGGGTGGATAACAATAAAAATGATGAAAGATCTAATCAGCTACATTATTACCTGGAGGTTGGTGGGGCCAGGAGAGAAGAGGGGTGTGTGGGTGATGTTGGTGCTGGGGAGAGTTCAAAGACAGGGAGAGGCAAGAGCATTGTCTTCAAACACTGTCAGACAGTAAAACTGAGGGGTGAAAACCTTGCTAGAGATGATACCTTCAAAATTTTAGCCTTCAACACCCCTTTCTCATTTGCCATTTTACTGCTTTTTAAATCTGGGATATTTTTTAGGAGACAAGTTGCCCATCAGTGCCTGATGCTCCTTGTCTCAGTTGCACCTTCCTCCAGTTCCCTTGGGCGAGACCATGCCAGGAGACCAACAAGGCATTCCCTTCCAGTCTGGCAGAAGGTGGGGAGATGCCCCTTTTCTGCAGTGCATTATACTGGTGTATCTTTAAATTTTTCTGCAATACTTAGGAGACTTTGGTGATAGAAATTAGAGGGGTGGGCTACTGAGGCCCTTTTGTCATTCATTATTAGCTGGAGGGGTGTTGTACATGGTGGGTGAGATGCTTATGGTGGTAGATAAAGCCTTTTGTGTATTCTCTGTGTCCCTTTTCAAATTAGGTACATTTCTCTTTCTTTTGGTGTAGCAAGGTAAACACAGTACAGGAAAGTCCTGTCTAAGTACCTGGATATGGAAGAACTGGAAGGCTCCAAGACTCCATTAAAGCTTTGATTTGGCAGCATCACAAAGTCTTGCAGTCAACACATCTGTATGCAAATGCATTATGGACAGATAAAGAGCCTCTGTTCTTCTCTCTCTGTCATATTTTGCGTATTATTTGCTTACAATTCATGTCTGTCTCATAGTCTCTGTGGTAAAAGCATATTGAGGAAAGTCATCTCCTTTCCCAGCAATTTTCTCAGCTTCTCTTGATCATTAACATGCTGGAAACCACTTGAAAGAAACACTGCAATTTTTTAAGGGATTTTATTCATTTATTCATCAAGGTTAAGGACCCTGAAAAACTGCTGTCTACATCTTTTAGCACTTACTTCTTTCAAATCTCATATACATTATAGTCCTCAATCTGTAGTTCTCTTTTGCTATGAGGTTTTCTCTGCCCGTATCTTCTGTTGCAGTCTGAATATACAATAAACCCCTTTAAAATTAGTTATACTGCTACAGTTGTCAGGAGAACTCAAGTAATCTGATGAATTTAGTAAGAATTCCAGGCTGTGAAACAGACACAATGAAATTCTCTCCTTCAGCCTTCTTGCCTCATTATTAAACCTTCAGTTTATAGTGTGCAGACAGTCGTGCACTATAATTGAGGTTGAATTGCCATTCTCATTATAAATCCCCTTTTCTTGTGTGCTCATAACTTCAACCAACACATGGACTGAAACTGTGCAATCTCACTTTCAGCCCACAGTAGAATATTTAACTCCATGATCTATGGGCTTCAGCTCTGCTGCCGTGTTCTGCTGCCCCATATATTTCACCACAACGAGAGCTTCTCTTGAGGTTAAAATACAAAAGTTGAACATTAGCAGGTGTGCCTGGCTTAGGCACCAGGCTTGCATCTCTATTTTAGGTAGCTGGTGCCCTGGCGGGGCCAGTGGCATTTGCTAGCCAGCCATCTGAGAGGGTGTTCTTTTTTCAAGACCCTACCTGATAGTTTCAGTAAAAGTTATCTCTGAAGCCTTGAAAAGCAGCCGTTCCTCCCCACTGGCTGGACAGGAATTTAGGTGTTTCCTTCATTCACTGCCTAGAACTTAGGTACAGGTGAGATCCAGCAAAACTGTCCCCCGCTTCCTTCTTCTGTGAGGGTGAGGTCTGTAAGCCTGGTCTGAACCTCAGTAGGGGATCCAAAACTGTTTACTGGATGCACTTGGACTCTGAGCAACTCTGTTAAGCCTCCAATGCCAGGAGCAAGGACCTCCTTTCCTCTCTGTATGCTTACGTGTTCTAACTCCCCTCTGCTTTTCTGCCAGCTCTGGCATGTGGAGGGAAGCACTGGGATGCAGTTTCACACGCCTTGGTATCAAATCCTCTGAGAAAGGATCAGTTCAGATGGACGGTTCAGTGTTGCATCTCAGTCTGCAGCCAAGAAGAGCAGAAAGGAGCAGTCTCATGGCTGCAGCACTCAAGGAGGAAGCGAAGGTTTGGGGTTTGAACCTCGGTTCTGGTCTTTGTCACAGGTTTTGTGCATGCAATCTGACGATGCAGTCAGGTCTGATGACCCAAACAGTGATGATCTCAGGCTCAGATGTTGGTATTGGCAGCTAGATGGGACCATTTCCACTATAACAACGCTTGAAGTGATGCCTGCAATGAAATAAAACAGAATATCTACAGACAGACCATGCTGCAGTGTCCTGGACGCATGCCCACTCCATGTCTTGTCCACTCTCCACAGGCAGAGTTCCCCTGCCTAGCTTCAACACAATGACTTCTCCCAGGGTGCCTCATGGAGAAGACTCAAGAGCTGAGCTTTGCCAGAAACACTTGCTCAGAGTTTGTGGAGAGGAGTGAAATGTGAAGGTTAAAGAAACACTTGTATTTGTCAAAAAACCTGAGCCAAAAGTATTTATGTCAAGAGTTGGTTGTTTGGTTGTTTTTGTTTTGGTTTTTGTCTCATATATTTATAACGGGGAGAAGGAGGTGGAGTAAAGACGCTCAAAAAGGAATTTGTCACGTTGGGAAGTATGAGGTAGGGAAACAAAATGACATCTTACAGCCAGGGGAACCATGGACCAAGACCAGTCCTGTCTGAAGACAGCTGGCGCAGGGGAGTGTTTTTGATGCCTGCTGTCACAGAGGCCGTGGCTGTTCACTAAATCCCTCCCTCTGCCCTCCCTGCCACGGTCCAACACCTGCTCAGGGAGTAGACAGAAGCAGTGAGGGAAGGTGCTGCCGTTTATCCCCACAGTTTATTACCAACCCTTCATTCCTGCAGCAGAAGGGGAAACCTCTGCGTGTCTCTAGAAGTCTAGCATCTCATCGATTTTCCTTGGTCTGTGCTCCAGACTCCCCTCCATCCCCCCCGATGTGTGAGGGTGCCCATGGCAGGGGCTGAGGATGCAGGAGCACGTGGCAGGACCTGAGGACACCATGGCAGTGTTTGCAGAGCTCATCTGCCAGTGCCAGAATCCCTGTTCTCCTCCAGGCGTGCGGCTCAGCTTTCTCACACCTCTCCCCCACTTTCTTTGCTCTCCAAGTGCTACTTGTGGGAGTTGAAAGTGAAGTGACAGAGCCTGAGGGAAAGGGGAAAATACAGTCTGTGTCTCTGAGAATGTAAAAGGGACCCTTCTGTGTATTTTGTTCCTCTCCTGATACTCATCCCTGTCCCCAGCTGAACTGCTGTGATCAACTGCACTGAGAATTTTGCTCCAAAAGTGCAGTGGAGATGAGAAAAAAAGCTAAGGGGCAGGGGAAGGAAAGTGATTCCTATGCTGCTGGCACGGGGGATTTTCCTTGACATAAACTTTATTTTGGGTGACAAGGCTTAACATCTTCCTTAATGCTGTTTCCTGCATTTCAGATCCACTCCTCGGAGGCTGCACTTTCTGGAAGCTGGTGGTTTTCCCCTGTGTGGTACGTGTGTGTGTTATGATGGTGTCAGGCATCCTGACATTTAGGCAAAGCACTTTCTAGAGCTGTTTCCCTCCTTCAGAGTGGCAGGCGGGGCTGGGCAGGAGCTCTCCAGGCTGCCCTGTATCACTGGGGCTTAACAGCTCCTTTCAAATCGTTTCCCTAAGAAGTACTTCTGGCAATCACTGTCCACATGTGCCTGGGCTGGACAGAGTTTTAAGAAGTAGGTTGTGAGGAATAAGGTAGCTCTGAGCTTTGCTGACAGAGTTATCCCTAGGAACCATGTGAAGATTTTTCTGCAGCCACCAGAGCTGTTCTGAATTTTTAATGAACTTGAAAATCATGCCTCAAGCTCGGTCTGTTCCAGAGACAGTGCGTAACAAAGAATCACCTCCAGTGAACGCCCAGCCCAGAAAATTAATAATAGGGTGTTTTGGGTAAATCCAAATTTGTCTCTGTTCAAAAACTATTGCTAAGAAAATTCTGCTGCTCTCCAGTTTTGACTGTCTGATGAAAGCTTACATGCAAGACAACTAAGGGCACACATTTTAGGCTGAGTGGTTGGCTGGACTTGTGTTTAAGTTTATAGGTGTGGGGATATAAGAAATAGACCAGGATATGTGTCAACAGAAAAGACAAAAATTCCTGTGAAATTCTGCTCACCCATCCCCACCTCATTATTATGTTCCTCTGATTCAGCCTTCCTCTGATGAACTAACCATCCTCTGTAGAACTGTGGTAGCAAACAGGAGGGCAGAATATTGTGTGTGTTGTCTGTCAGGCACCGTCACTGAGTTGACCTGAATAGCTGGCATGTATTGGTTTTGTGTTTGTTGTTGTTCCTCAGCTTGATTTTAATCTTTGTGGGCAACACCATTTTGTCTGTGTTCCTGCAGTAGAGGGTTTTAGGCACACACAGAGTGTGACAGTCAGATTATGACTACCGGAGAAGGACAAATCTTTCCTACTGAAATATTTTTCACAAAGGTCCATCTTGACTCCTTCTCTATCCTTCAACTCCTTTGTAATCACTAGTAAGAAAAAGCATTTAATTTTGAGCTTGCTGGACTTAAAGGACTTCATTACTGGTTGTACATGTCAAGGTCTGTGTGAATTGCTGCAGTACCTGACAAGACTCAGTTTGTGTAAGCCATTCTTCCATCCTCCCATCCTCTGCCATTGGTTCTTTTCCTTTATCAAGTGCCATCGCCCATGAAATACTGAAATACCTTGCTAGCTAGCAACTTTTCTGTCAAGTTTTGCTAGTTTTGATTGAACAGTTTTCTCCATTAAAAGTTTATATGTTTTCAATAGTCTGGCCCCATCTAGGCTGAAAAATGTATGTTTTGCAGACTGGAATTTTTATTTTTCCTTTTTTTTTTTTTTTTCCTCCCTGGTGTGGTCTGCAATAGAGATGTGTGGGAGATTTGGCTCCTTCCTTCTTTCCCAGCAAAGTTCAAGTCAGTCAAATGCTACCATCGATGTTCTAACTTTATCTTTACTCCTTCAAATCCCCACCAGCCTCCTGGACTTGACTTTACAAGTCCTTTCATGTCACTTCAGACTGTAGTAGGAGGAAGTGAAAATTACGGGCCACAGGCAGGGTTCCAAAAAGTGCTCTCTCTCTCTCAGAAAGGGGCTGGCATCCTTCCACTGGCCTTCATTGTATTTTATAGCCATACTACAGTATTTAACAACATAATTTAGTAAGTGTCGGTACTCCGTCGTGGAGTGTGGAGAAACTGTCTTATTCAACCCCTGGCGACGTGCACCGATTCAAATAATGCACCGTGAGGTAAAGTTAATGTTTTCTGGAAATGGAATTGGAGTCAGAAATGTCCTTTTTGGCCATCAGCATAAATACTCTTGTCATCCTGATCAGCAAGCAGAATTCAAAACCTTTTGCCCTTAAAAGGTGACTCTTTCTCATGTTTTAATTAATCCCCCACCAACATATGAAACAACTAAAGAAAATCAAAGTCCTTGCCATGGATTAAAAGTATATCCTAAAAGAATCTGAAGACCTACTGTAACACAAAATCTTACTGAAACTGTTTCTCACCCTTTTGACTATGGTGCCTCTTCATTCCTTGTGTGCCTTTAATGCTTGGGGTAAGATAGGTCTGGCTGGGATCCTAGACTGCCATCTGATTTAGGGATGGGAAAACAATGACTCTTCTGGGCTGTCACAGAGACCATTTCATGTTTACCTCGGCTGTGCAGCTGCCATCTGTGTCTTACTTTGATTATCAGGGAGGTCAGCTGTCAAATGGAGTAGGAGGAGGCAACAGTTGCATAAGACGCTGGTCAGATATCATCTCCTGAAGAGATTTTAATATGTTTGCTAGACCAGACAGCTGCAACAGTCCATCATAATTTCTATTTGCCTTACCAGACTCTCTACTCGGATTAAAAAACCCAACAACCCAAACATCAAATCCACGTAAAATCATTCATCACCCTTTCAGTCACAGTGTCAGACCTTTCCTGCAGAACTGGTGCAGTTTGGTTTATGCTGTATTGATTTCTGAGCTGTAGCCAGGTTCAAGTTGAAGTTTCCTCTGCCTGTCAGCCAAGGAGCAGTGGGAGTTCCCTTCGCTTGGAGCTGAGTTCTGCTATTGGGATTGTGCCTGGAATGTGTAAGTAGCTCACAGAAAACACAGGTGTACTTGGCCTGGTGAGGACAGCCAGTGCTGGGTTATCCAGGGTACATCTGGGAAACCACATGTTCTCCACTGGGTGGAACTGGAGCTGCTGTGTGGGGCAGAGTAGTTCCTCATAATGTGCACCGAAGTCCTGGTCTCTCTGCATACCCCAGTATTCTCTGGGTGACTGCATTTGTGCTCACCACTCACACTACCCACACTGGCTTTCTTTGAAGAGAAACCCAGTCCAGAAAGGAGATGCAGCAAACCTTGGTCCATCTACCAGGCTGGACAGTGGTGAGGAAAGGGCTGCACTGGGTGCCTGTCCCACAGCATAGGTATGATTGTGGTCATACAAATTTACCTGTGTAGCCTTTGATAGCTTTATTTTGTGAGAATAACAAGGGACATACCCAGAAGGCCCAACCTGATTTCAGTGGGAGGCTGGATGAGAAAACCACAGAGGTTCTTCCCATCAGCACTGCCATGATCTGGGGACTACACCTGCTTTGATGGGGAGGTTCAGAGGATTGGTGTCTATTGTGGTAACACACTCACACATCTGTGCACACCTACAGCAACCACAGTACCACAGAATCACGAAACATCCCATGTCAGAAGGGACCTAGGAAGTTCATGTGGTCTAAATTTTCATGGGAAAAGGATCTTAGATGATTATCTAGCACTCAGTGCAGTACAATGGCATGCTGAAAACCTCCAGGGATGGAGACTCTACCACGTCCCTGGGGAGGTTGTTCCAGTAACTGATAGTTTTCACTGTAAAAAATGTCTTTCTTATGTTGAGAAGAAACTTCTCCCAATGCAACTTGTACTAGTTCTCCTTTGTCTTCTCTTGAGGCTCCTTGTGAAGAGTGTCTGTCCTCTTTGTAGCCACTTTAAATTAACAGCATAATTCCTCTCTAGCCTTCACCTGAAATTGTCAAAGCGGGCAGGGTTGTATAGTAACAGGAATGAGCTAGCTGGGCAATGGACTCTCTGTTTTTAGAAGTGTCCTTTGTAAATCTCGAAACCAGTATGAGGCAAAAGCATATGTCATTTCACAAATGGGTAAAGTCAAGTGATGCAACCCAGAAACGGTGCTGAGCAGCACTGCCACAGGCTAAGCACTGGTCCATAACCTCCTCTCAAGATGGCATGTGGCTTGGTAACTGTCCAGCTTCACCATCTGCAGAGACTGAAACTCAATTGCTGTTAACGAGAATGAAATTATGGTGATATTAGCATAATTAAAATGAGAAGAATCCTAGTTTGGGGATGATTGATACCCCTGGAAAGCTTTGGATGGAGGCAGAAAAGGCAGGTCCAAGACTGTTGGCTCAGATGTTATTTACCTGCATGATTTCTCCAGGTATGGAGGGAAATGTCCTCAAAAAAAAGAAAAAAAAAAAAAAAAAAGCTTAATGTGGCTAGTGACTGGTATTAAATAAATGATGCATGTTGGCAGAGCGATAGATGAGAATAGCGGAAAACACATTGTGAAAGGAACCAGAAGAATTGCTGTCATAAATCTCCCCAAACTATTCCAGTCTGAGAGAGGCTTGAAACTAAGCAGGTTACTAGGAGCATAAGGAAGGGGGCTTTAGAAGAAACCCCTGGCCCTGCAGGTTCATTGACACAAGTTTTGCCCATGAGTCCACGCTCTTAGAAGAGGAAAAATGCATGGCCAGGGAAAGGAAAGGGTTGTGGAAGTGTGACATTGCCACTTGGGTTGTTTGTCTCTTGGGTTTTATTTTTTATTTGAGGCAGGTTAAAAGACCTCCAGGTGTTCTCTCTAGAAAGAAAGAGATTAGAAAGCAACATTAATCAAGTTTACAACATATTCAAACAAGTAGATAAAGAGGAAAGAAAAAAATATCCTGAAATGCTTTTGTAATGAATGCATATTTTAGCTGAAGAATTCACAGGGGTCGACACGTGTATATGCAAAACTAGGGTTAGAAGACAAAGTGGGATTATTTTCAAAGCTCATAAATAATTTAACTGTTGGAAGAAAAATGCAGAGGTTTCTGTTGATCTTATTGCCAAAGAAATGACTTTAGGCCTGATAAAGCAAGGGGCTAAAGCTGTTTTCACACAGAAGAATGACAGAGCATAGCTGTTTGTCTATTACAGCTTGTCACACCAATCGTGGATTTTACTGGGTAAAAGACGGGCATGTTGAAACAGGATATTCTGCCTCCTTTGACATGCTCAAATTGCAGTTTCTTGTTGACTTTTGTAAGGTGTTCACTGAAAATAGTTGTAAACGTTCCTATTAACTTATTTTGCTGCAGAAAGAGGCCACTGTTGAATGCTTTTGACAACCCCACTTGGAAAGACATGGGAGGACCTTTACAAGAGACCAGCCACAGGAAAAATTTGTGGAGCAGTGTGCCTTCTTCATTTGTGTTTCCAGTTACCATGAAAATTGTGCCACTTAACAGCGCAGAGCAGGTCATACAAGAACCTCGTGATCTGTTTAACGCGTGCATTGCTGCGTGCCACCCTCACACCCACTCAGTCTCTATCCAGTCACATTGTACAGTTTAGTCATGCAGTGAAATGGCTGAAGATCTCAAAGTCTCTGTTCCATACCATTTCTGTTCTTGCCATGTGATGCTGACCAAAAACCCTCCCTCTGGCTCGAATTCAAGTTTTGTTCCCGTTCTATATTTGCCTTTGAATTTATATTTCCAGACAGTGAGAGAAGCTGGATTGACACCCCTTGAATACTGCTTTCCTGTGAACCTGTGGTCTCTTGGCCTTACCACACCTCAAGCCTGTTGGCTGGAAGTTGCTGCTGCTCAGCTTAGGGTAGAGGTGCACAGAAACACCAGCACTTCTCTCCTGCATGCAGCACACGACCATGTGTGCACTCTCTTAGGTCGTTTCAAACTGTGAGTACAAACCATAGCTAATCTGTTTCACTTCCCGCTTCACTGGGCTTCTCTCAGTCACTCCCTCCCAGATGAGATTTACTGGTTTCCATCTGCACGGAAGCTGTTTCCTCATTTAGCCGGGTGTAATGCTTGGCCGTGACCATCTACCCTGTCACCTGTGGGACAGGCGAGGCGGCTCTGCCTGCTCAGGCCCTGGACTGAGAAGTGACATCTCACACTTTTCCTGGGTCTGCAGCTGAAAGTGCAACAAAAAAGCACCAGCTGGGCTCATGAGCAGTGATAGAGAGCCCTCTGATCCAAGGTCACCAAAGATTTCACATGACCTGGGTAGAGGCAAAGTATTGTCCAGTCAGGCCAAGTTTGTTCTCTCACCCCAGCTGCAGACCTCTGCCTGCTGTTCTTCACTGTTTGTGGTTCGTGGGGAGGGAATGCTCTTTAAATGTGATGCATGAAAACCTGTCCTAAAATTTGGCATTTGGTTGTATCCGTCCCTCCACAGAAGGAAAAATTCCCCAGTCTCCGATTAAACTGGATTTGAACTGTAAGTCTTTCAGGCAAATGTGTTGCTTTATGTGGATTCCTTACTTCTAGAAAAAATAACACATCCTAAATGACCAGTATTTCACTCAAACTCAGCTCCATCCCAGCACTGCAAAAGCTTGGTAATCAAGGAGAGAAAATATTTACTGAGTAAAGCTTTAAGGTCACGCTTTTGGGATGGAAACTGAAAGCCGTAAATAAGCCAGATACAGGACAACTCCTGCTTAAGCCACAGAGCTTAATCTGCAGAGCCAGGTAGCTCTCTAGCTCTTTATCCAGGTTTGGCTTGAGTTGTTCTGTACAACCCAGAACAGAACAGGATTTTTGACTGACTGGGATGCTTAGGCTGGGCAGAAGAGCCTGAAGACTGTTCCCACACATAGGCCCAGCCTGGTCTCAGTCTTCTATGTATCTCAGCCTAAACGTCATGTTTCTTCTCTTATCCTACGCTTGGCTGCTTGCTGCTTATCTGCTATCAGAGTTGTGCACAGGGACTCAGACCCTCTTTGTCTTTGGCATTTGGGCTCTGGAACACAATTAAAGGTGTTCTGGATAGCTGTCCCTTGGAGTAAGGACAGTTGGGTCTAGAGGGGAAAGTGTCTTTTATCAGTCTCCTGGTTGCCAGCCCTCAAAACAAATCAGCCTGCACCCCAGAGCAGCGCAGATCTGCTGCACTTGTGTGAAATGTGGTGCAAAGTGTAGTTTGATGGTTATTGTGAGAAATCTGTGAGGTCCTGTGTGCTCTGGGGTGACTATAGGAAGCAGCAGTAACAGAACAGACGGAGTGGAAGGAGTTAAAACAAGGATAAGTTGCGCTGACACTTTTCATCTGTGCTTGTGTGCCATTGTAACAGTGGCTGGGGGCTTCTATTGGCTTGGCTTAAAAAAGACATTGCTAATGTCTAACGCTTGATGACAGATGGTTCACCAATTCTGCTAGGCCCATTGTCTCACTTAATAGCTCTTTGTTCTAGCTGAAAGAAGGTAATCTTTTCTTGTAGGAGTTGGTAGGAGGATCTGTGTACAATTTGCCTTCTGACAACCGTTACAGTTTTAGAGCCTGTTCTGTAGCTCGCTGAAGCGGAATCATCTTCACCCTCTGTAGGAGGGACTCACAAAGGAGGCATCACCGTCATGATGCCTAATTTGTGGGTGTTTTGCTGTCTGGTAGGACTCACCACACCGAATTAGGCAATTGCATTCTCTGTGCTGTGTATGGAAGAAAATAAAATATGTGATGCGATCTGCCTCAAAGGGTGAGGAGAACTTTAGGGCCTCTCTCTTTCCAGTCAGGGAGAGGCACCCATTTTTGGGTTGTCATGCTGTGGCTCCCCACTGGGGAGAGTTAACCCACCCACTCACCAGCTGACTACAAACCTGCATGTTTGTATCTCTTCTTTTTGAGCGCTAGAAGGAATAGCTGCAACCCAGCAATGATTACACACCAAGAAAATGCCATGAGGAGCAGACTAAGGAGTACCAAGGTGAGAGCCAGTGTCCTGTACAACGTGTATCATACTCAGGAGTGGTGTTAGGAGCCTGGGTCTCCTAGGAGAGGTTATAGAGTCACTCACTTCCTGATTCCATTTCTATTTCCACCTTTTTAAACAAGATGAGGCAGATCAATGAGAGGAGTTGTGAACGCCTCCCTGGACTGACCTACCATTTTATAATCAGGGCCAATTTCTGTGTCTCGGGGCAAACTCATCTGGATGGGGAAGAATCTGAACCTGCTCTTCTTGTGTCTCAGGTGAATGCACTGCACTCTGCAAGACTGCTGCTTACAGGAGAAGGGCATGTGCTTACCTGTACCTGTGCAAGGAAATGCCTTCCCCCACCTTGCTTGCTTGAGGTGGTCTGTTCCAAGTTCAGAACTTACCAGACTGAGACCCAGAATTCAGGATGGCTCATGAATGCCATGGTGAGAGGATGTTTGCTTCCAGGGTGTTTCTTCCCACTGGAATTTGTTGGGTGTTTACCAGTGCTGACGTTACAGAGGTTCCTCAGAGGCAATGTGGGGAAGGTTTCAGGTTGTGCGGGCACTAACAGAAGCTTGCACAATGGTGAGGGCAGGTGTGCAAAGAGATGAGGTTCTGAGCAGCCTGATCCAGCCCCTGCTCACTGCAGGGGGGGTTGGACTAGATGACCTTTAAAGGTTCCTCCCAAACTCAAACAATTCCAGGGTTCTATGAGACACCAGAGTGACTGCACATCCTTAATAAATGAAACACAAGGCCTCTGATTTGGAACCTTCTGAGTGTTTTTTGTTCTAATGTGAGTGTTTACTGTAGTGAGAGAGAAGCTGTGGTATTGAAACCTCTTTTAAGAACTGATTTCCTCAACAAGTAGACAGTAGTACTTCTCCAAAAGACATTTTCAGGCTCAACAGTTGGCTGCCTTGAGTTTGCAGCCTATTCCCATTTCATTGGCTCTGGAGTGGCAGGACAAGTCAGGCTGTTTCAAATGAGCTTTGCTAAGGGGCATTACTGAGGAAGATCATCAGCAGCTTCCTTCTCCAAGTGGTTCAGAGCACAACCTTGCACAGTGTTGCACTGAAGCACCTGGTGATGAGTTTCCCTATCTGCCAATTCCCCTGTGATATGTGAGTTTTTCCTGGGACCACAAACACCTTGCATGGTTCTAGGCCTGTGGGACAGTCACTGCCCCCAGGTCAGATTTGAGACTGGGAGAAATGTGCTGTTGGAAACTGAAATATTGGAGGTGGAAAAGTCCTCACTTTGCTTTACAAAGACATTTCCAAATGTTATTTCAATATTCATTGTACAAAGGGAAAACAGGCAGAACTCTGCAGCCTTGTTCAAGGTCTGTATCATTCTTTAATAAAAGAAAGTTTTCTAATGGACATCTGCCTGGAGTGGGGATGGGATGGAGGTGGGAAGAGGAATTGTACGTGCAAAGGGAGAGTGGCTCAGTGCCTATGTCAAGAAATGCTGATATGGAAAAGTGACTCCAGGAAGGGATGAACTGCTTTCTTAGGGACATAAAAATGTGATTATTGGTTGAGGTGTCTCCACGGGACTCCCCAAAAAATGACAGAAAGCCATGCCCTGTTCTTGTACCGAAGATTGCCTTGAACTACTCATGGGTATGGAATTGCAGTTTACTATGATCACAGTGGTACCAAGGAGCACATTGGTGAAAGATAAGTGTTTGACCTTAAAAAAACCCTTTAGTTTCATGTAATGTGATTCAGCAGCTACAAATTAGAGAGAGGAGTCAGCATCAAACATGCAGTGGGTTTTGAACCTCTGTAATACAGTGTTCTGTGTGCTGGTGCACACATACATGCAACTACAGGCTTCAGGTAGACCTGGTCTCTCTCTTCATTTTCATTGCTTCAGACTGGGATGTTTCTTTGGATAATTGCCTGCCCTAGCAACACCGCCTCATGCCAAAACAGGCTTGTGCTGCAATTTGTTTTGCTTTACAGCACCTGCAGTGTAAATGGATGAACTTCTTCTGGAGAGAAGCATGGAGTCTTTTTGAGACAAGCACTTAAATCAGGGCTGGTATGTCGGTACAGGCCGGGGAAGGGCGTTTTAACCAGCTGTAACACCATGTCTACACTTGTGCTTCAGCCCATCCCGTTCTAGTCTGTGTCTCTACCACAGCCAGTGAGCTGAGTATGGCAAGTACCTATCACTTGGTTTAGGCAGCAGTGTGGTGACAGCAGTGCTTTATTTCCCAGCACACCAGTGTAAACGAACCTCCAGTGTAAATGAACCTCCAGTGGGCTGACAGCCTTGTGGTGCTTCCCTATTTACTAGGGGCTGAGCTTGGAGATTTGGCCACTTTTTGAGCTTGCAGAATAATGCATGGGGATGTCCTGGGAGAAAGGTCAGGACCAGGCATGGTCTCTCTTGTGTCACTGGTTGTCCCGGCTGGTCCTCACATCCAGATTCCCCAATCCAGTAACCCCAACAATGACTCTGTAAAGTGAAAGATTTTTAGGGGTATTGACCTAAGTCATAGAGTCCTCTTTATGAATGTTTTCTGGTTTCCCCTTGGGAGCTGGTTGCCCTCCAACACTGGATATTTTATCTACTGTGTATTGCAGGGTACCTGAAACAAGACTGAAGTCTTGTCTCACAATCATCAGTCAACAGCCCCCAGGTGTATCTCATTGGCCAGAAGTGTTCCCAGCTGGATGCCCCAGGGGTGCAGCCCATCTTGCTTCCATGACATGGATATGTTCTTGCAGATCCACCAGGATGTGACTCACACTGCAGAGACACAGCATCTACCTTGAGTAGGGTAGGGAAGAGCTCTGGGGACACTGAAGGTCACAGGGGAGGGTGTGGAAGGTGGCCTGAGAAGTGGGGAGACAGTCAAGCAGCACCTTCTAGTTCTCCCTTTGCTATGCCACTTTGGGAAATTGAGTCTTCCCTGTTTGTTGTGAGATTTTCTTCCTTCAGGCAGTGATTTTCATCAGCCCTCCCCCACACTTAATTCTCAACATGGCCCAGGTAAGAAGTTGTGCTTTTGTCTGTTCATCCTTGCAGCTCAGGACAGGATGCTGAATAACCTTTGGAACAGAAACCTCTTCTTACTGGAGATCTAGTCCTCGTTTTCTCTCTCAGTGACATCTGAGACCAGTTCCCACATTTTTAGTCTACTCTGTCCTCTGCAGAGCATCTTCTCTGCTGAAAAGCAGGGATGGATTTGGTGTATGTGCTCTTCTGTATTTGCCTTTACCTTTGGAAGAAAAGCAAATACTGACCGTGTTCCCTCCTTGTATTCATCATCTTATTTATATTTCATTTATTTCTACTGCCCTGAACAGACTTAAGTAACTCATAGTATTAATAACAGGAGTTTCTACGAATAGAACTCCTTCCATCTGTGGAGTTCAAATTATGGACAAGCACGTTAGTCTCATTTAGAGGTAGATTTAGGCTGTGCAACTTGTCCAAATGCAGATGTGTCTGCAAGAATCAGGGAGAAAATGCAAAGGCCCCTGATCTCAGCCCCAGCCTCAGCTCAGCTGATCTGGTACAGCCATTTCAAGGGAAAGAAAAATAACCATTTGAAAGACAGGACGTGAGGGATGCTCAGGAAGAAATTGTGCCTCATCTCTGGAGACTGCTGAATTTCACAGAGTTTTCCCAAAGCAGCAAAAGGAGCAACGTCCCGAGCTTTGGCCTCTATACTTATCAGCATGAAAAAACCATGAGCGTGAAATCAAACAACAGGCTTCAGATGGGAGCTACAATGACACTAATTTGTATGTACCATTATTTGATCTTCTAACCTACTAGGTTTAAGGTAAACCACACTGGAATATCAAGCAGACATTAAATGAAACAGTGTCATTAATTCAATCCAATGAGATACGTTTTATATAACAAAGGGATTTGTTCTGATACTCAAACAATGTATATTAATGAAAGAGTCGAAATAGATTCATTTTGTTCTCAAAGCAAACACATTAAGGAAAGCCATCAAGAAGTAAAGAACACGGCTTTTTTTTTTTTTTTTTTTTAAACTGTGCTTTATTTAGGGCTAAGCTGGAAAGCGTCATTCAATAATTACAGAAGATTACAAGGAGTTTTAGGGAATTGAGAGTGAAAGAGCAGTTGTATGGAACTGCAGCTGCGTTACACATCTGTACTTCCTAGCTGTGGGCTCAGTTTGCTTCAGTCCTTACTCTGGCAAAATGCTCGTTATATCCCCATGAGAGTTTTGGAAGAGTAAGGACTGCACGATCAGGCCCAATATGTAATCAAAATTAACATTAAAAAAAAAAAAAGAAAAAAAAAGAAAAAGGAAAAAGAATAAAGAAAGCAAGTTCGAGATCAAGATAAAAAATACTGAGAAAAACAAACAAGAGCATAAACCAAAACCAAGAGTATAACCAAGTAAATAATCAAAAACAATTATCACACTGCTCAATCGATGCAAACAAGTGTGAGAATGATGTAAATCAAGTTTTAAGACTGTGAAAATAAATTATAATAAATATGATATACTTTAACATATATATGTGTTCTTAAATAATTCATTGTTTTTTCTGAGTCAGATTTTTTAAAGCAATGTCTTATTTTTAACTGCTCTAAAGTCATTTACCAAAGATAAATATCGTGCTTTCATTAAATAGTTTTCCTTGTTTTTCTCTATCATTACAATTAAAAGTCCTACAAAATATGCAAATTTATTTACAGAAAACAGAGCCAGCATCTTTTTTTTTTTTAAACATCCCCCTGTTTTTCAAAATTCCTTGTAAACAGTTTCAGAAATTCTTCAAAGAGATTGTTTCTTTAGTTTACTTTTTATGGTTTTTTTTTTTAGGTTTTTTAGGTTTTTTAGTTTTTTTTTTTTTTTTTCTTTTTTAAGATTAAGGTACTAGGCTAATCCCTTGCCCTGAAGGTTTCTAGAGCAAATATGGAAGCTACTGAAGCATAGGATGATGGGAATTTTGCGGACAGCAGATCATGAAGACATGAAGCGTTTAGCTGTGTTTTCTTGTTCAAGTTAGAACTAACGTCTGATAAAAAGACAGCTGTTTTTTTTTTTTTTTCCCATTTGCATTGTCTACAGAATTGAGTCTTGTCTTGTTTATTTTTTAATAGCTGGAATGCTTGCAGTTAAAAAAGCTGCCAAAATAGCCATTTTTCTCCTTTTTCTCCTCGATAAATAACAGCATCCAACAGCAATTGGCAGAGAGTAGGAATTTATGCTCAATCTAAACTCTACAAAAATTACAGTTCTACAACATCTTTGTTTTTAGCATTAACGCTAACTTCTATGTAGTATTATTTTTTTTTTCTTTTTTGTTTTTTTATTATTTTTATGTTGTCTAATTTTTTCTATTATATAGGTATTTTAAACTTTCTTTTTTAAATTCTGTACAACTATTAGGATTTTAAATGGGGAGAGTTAGAAGCATTTACAACCTTTTTGTTTTCCATTTAATATCAACCATCTTTCCTTTCTCTTTTCTATGCCTTTTTATGTACTTAATTATGTATTTATTTATTTACTTTTCTTTTTTTTGCTTTTCATAGATATCCATCTTACCTGCCTTTAGCAACGCAATCCTTGCGTATTATACAGAAAACCATATGAAAGCTTCATAGACTCTAATTAATGTATAACCAAAGAACCTCCCAAAGTATCAAAGAACTATTATCTTGCTGTTTTAAAAGCATTTAAGCATTTGTAATTTTTTTTTTTGTGGGTTTTTTTGGTGTTTTTGTGGTTTTTTTTTGTGGTTTTTTTTTTTAAGTTTTGTTTTTTTTTTTTTAGGTTTTACATATTTCATATAATCGCTCTCGAAAACTGTTTTAGGAACAGCTCAGAGAAAAGGAAAGAACTTCCATATTTTACATACAGCTACAAGTCTGCGGTAAAAAGTTTTGTCCTTTGGTCCCTATATAGCTAAGGAATGACAGATAAAGATGCTCAGTGACTGTTACCATGGGTCTCGCATGGTAACCGCATCCTTGGTGGCAAACAGGCACTCCTTTGCCAGAATCCAGGTTTGCATCTCCTGTTTGAAGAAAAGCCGCTGTGGTGATATCAGTGTCTCTTCAGAAATCCCGGTTGATCTTCCTCCTGCTCTGATTTTACTTTATGTGTTTGTTTGTTTTCAAGCGCATGTCCTTCGAAGTCAGCAGATGTGATACTTTTCTTGAAGAAATGTTACAGTCTAAACAATCAAAGAGAGAATAGGTCTGAAGTCTTCAGCTTGACTGATATTTGCTGATATGTCAAAGGTGTAATCCAACAGTTCACTTTTTTTTTAATATATATATACTTTTTTTTTTTTTTCTAAATGTGGCCCATTCAGCTGCTGCCCTAAAAAATGAAGAAGATCATTGCAAATTAAATCAAAAAGGGGAGGGGGAAGTAGGGAAGGTGTGGGGGGAATATTTGAAACGGGGCAGGGGGAAAAAAAAGACCTAAAAATGAAAATGAAATTAAAATCAAGCCTGTTCTTTTGGGCCCAATCCTGCTCCCGTTGAAAGTAATGGATGTTTTCTTCTCCCTTCAATTGGGACAGGATGGGGCTTCTGCTTTGGTGTTTTGCTTTTGGAGGCCTTGATTCTGCTCCCACTTACCATCAACAGAAGGACTTGACTTCAGTGGGAACCGGATCAAACCCAAAGTAAGCAAGGTAGTCACGATCATGATAAAGAAAAACACAATTATTCCTATTAGTATTAATAATAATAATAGTAGTAATAGCAATAATAATAATAATAATAAAATCAAAATATGATTAGGGCGTGTCTATGTAAATCCGTATCACTACATACGTGAAGACAGCGGCATTTTAATTATTTTTGAGTGCCGCTTTGCAACGCCAGATCACAATCTTGCTTGGCAGGCTTTTGCAGGGTGAAAGGCATCAGGAAAGGGTAGTTCTATATTTTAATGGGGTGCCATCTCTGACAGTGTGTGAGCTTTCTGTGGAGACGTAGCTGCCAATAACATCTACTCCTTTGTGAATGTCAGAAAGTAGGACTTTGAACAATTTACAGGAGGTTAAATAAAAAAGACTGTTGGAATAAACTTTTTAAAAAAAAATAAAAAAATAAAGCTAACATTTCTTAAATAAAAAAAAAATTAAAAAAAATATAATCATGATCCGACTAGGCTTGACATTTAAGTAGGATGCTTAATCATTAAGGATTAGCTCTTATCTCCTTCTAGCAAGCAGGTTCTTCTTATACACTCGGTGATTTATTACATCAAGAAACTTAGAAACTGCAAAAGGTCCACTCTGGTGGAAAAGTGTCATGCGGAATATCAATCCATGCTGGCAGGTTTTCACACTGTTGGTTCAACAAACAGCAAACCGTACACAGCAGTCTAAACAATTACAACACCAAAAATAATAATATAATAAAAAAATAAAAAACACTCGTCAAGGACCCTTTTTCAGTTGTAAACAAAAAGATGCATTTTGCTTTTTGATCTGGATGGGTTTTTTTCCCACTCAATCCCTCCCTCCCTCTAAGCAATTAATTTTTGCTGGAGTTGCTGTAATACGGCACCTTAGAATTAGGAATTCTTGAAAAGACATACAATGAGGCTTTTCTTGGGGTTGCTTTTTTTGATTGCTATAGTTTGCAAACTACCATTACTATCATTAGTCTTTTTAGTTTTGATTTGGTTTTTCCATTTGTTTTTTTTTTTTTTTAATTTTTAGAAAGTGATTTGAAATATCCTAAGGGGAAAAAAAAAGGTGTCAATTGAAAAAGGCCCCAATTCTCCGGAAAAAAAAAATAATCACAAGATTTTCAGTGCAAAAAAGTAACCACACAATTTTCTCTCTATTTTTTTTTTCCAAATTATCTGTAGTTACAACAATCCCATTTTTTTTTCTAAAGAATTAGGAATCCATCTTTTTTTTTTCCTTCTATGTGACATCTAAAGAAGCATAAAACGCTGACGAGAAATCAAACGACAAATAAAGAAACCACTGCAAGCACCAAAAACGAAACGAAAATGAGCACAGCAAAAAATTGTGGCAGCACAAAGTCAAAAAAGGCACATGTGATCATGACTGGCCAATCATCAACTGATACAACATCCAAGAAAAATGCTTCAATCACGGCACCTGCACGAAACTTGACGGCATGTCATGCAACCAATTCTTAGCTTGTTACATGACGCCATCATGTCACACTTTCAACTTCGAGTTGATTTGAACTTACGGCCTGGGGAACTGTATTCTCCACTTTCATGTCATTACGAGAACTTTTTTCCTAGCTCAGCGCGAGACTGTGGTGGATTTGACTGGCTCTTGGTTGGAATTTGATTGAATGACAAAAGAAGAAAAGNCAGTTTCTTAACTCCTATTTTCAACTTCATTCACTTCACCTCATATCTGTATATCGTGCTTTTGACTAAAGACAGGATCACTTTCCTTATTAATGAAAAGGAATAGAAAAACAAACCAGCTAATTTTTGTCCTAGCCTTCCTTAGGATATATGTAAAAAAAAAAAAACAAAAAAAAAAAAAAAAAAAATAAAAAAAAAAAAAAAAAAAAGGATGGAGGAGGCCTAGCCAGAGACACACACATAAAACACACATTTAAATGTGGACACACGGTCAACAGCGAACAGGAACAGAGCGTGATGCAGCGGCTGTTGAGGAGAGCATGCACTGAATGGATGAGCGCAGACACAGATCGGTTTGCGGAGTCTGGAAAATAAACACATTCACTGCCAACCAGAACGCTTTCGTTAGCACCGGCCTGCCCCGCACCACCCCCAGCCGCCTGGGCTTCGCTGGATGGCTGGCCAGAGACCTCTGGGAGCCTCTCCATTGCCTCGCATGGACTCCGGAGCAGCTTCCGCTCTGATCTGGTTTACATCCCAAGTTTAAAATCGTGGGGGAGTAATAAGCCAAGAGCTACCTTTGGCTACTGAGAATAAATAAATAAATAAAAAACCTGAAACAAACAAAACAACTAAAAAAGAAAACCAGAAAGGAAAGCAGCTACTGCAGGTTGCTGCATGTCTGTTTAGCAGTTCACGAGACGGCGGGCTCTGAAACAGCAATGCTGGTATGGTGTGGGAAGCAGACTTGTAGGAGGACTTGGATGATACAATGGCCCCTAAATCAGTGTCATTAAAAGAAGGACATTTACTCCTTTGGCATTTAGCTCTGGCCTGAATTGGAAATATAATGGCAAGCAA
>VZTF01006233.1:1189071-1232453 GCA_013397755.1 Cnemophilus loriae | reverse complement strand
ATAAAGCAGAAAAGAAAGAAAAAAACAAACAGACAAAAAAACAAAAGGAGAAAGGAAAAGAAAAAGAAAAGGACAAAGAAAAAGGAAAAGGAATAAAACCTGCCAGGGGCTGGTTGCTACAATCTATAGAAACACCCTGTTCCTTTCCTATGAAGGAAAATATCCCTTTACTGGCCCACGGAGTTTTGCCTCAGTAAACACCAAAAATCACTGCACACAACAATACACTTGTCTCAGTCAGCAGCTCTGCACCCTGTTCCTCAGGTATTGCCTTTCTGTCCCCTTGGCAGGGCTCATATCTCTCCTCGCAGCCTATTTCTGAAAAGTCACTGCACACAAATGAAATTTCACCTCGTGTCGGGGTGTCACGAGAATACTGTTGGCAGTTCTTATCCTGAAGTCATGCATGCAGGCTAGCAAAAATTCTTTCCCTGGCTTTCTGTTTGTTAGTCTGGGTTTCTTTACTATTTCTGTGAACTGAAACATGTTTTCTTGGCTACAGCTGTTATGCTTAGCTGACAAGAGACGGTGCTGAACTAAGCCCCTGATCTGAGCTCTGGCTTCAGCTCCACACTTTTCCCACAGTTGGCTGCTGTCTTGGTTGAAGCTGACTCCTTCTTGATGGCCTGGCCCCAAAGTCTTGCCCTTTGATGATCTGCAAGTGTCAGCCTGAGCTTCCTGAGGTTTGACAAAGACAATAGACTGGTACCCCCAAGGCAGATGCAAGATGGGGAAACTGTCCTTTTGAAGATGGCCCAGGGTAGAATTGTCATTTGTGTCCCTAGGTACCCAAGAGCAAATAGTGTCAGCTGTACAGCTCCTGGAAGAGGAAAAGATCTCTAGCATCCCTCTTACCCCTCTGGGCTTTCTGGCCATGTCATAACACAGAAAAACAAGGAGCCAGGGAAGGAAGGAGAGCTGTCGGCAGCATCACAGCAAGACCTGTCTGTTTCTGTACCTCAGCTGTGCCAGCAGGAAAAGGAAGGGTTAACAGGCATTGATTCAATGAATGGATGAAGGAGGCAACAGGAAAGGGAGAGATCTGGTGGAGCAAACAATATCCTGCTCTGTTCCTGGGAAGTAGCAACAACATTCATCTCCTGTCTGGGGTTGAAATACGGGATTGCACCAGCTGCAGGATCAGGAGTGGAGCTTAGTAGGTAGTGGGTTTACGTATGGATGGTAGATCCAGGCAACAGTCAAGCTGGGGAGAGGTTCTTTGCTGTAATTTTACTGAGGAAAAGATTTACGGTGCAGAGTGGGAAGGACCGGGCTGGTCTGTCAGTGACCACTGCTTTGGAGGTGGTACTACCATCCCTCTGCCTGTCCTCCACAGACACCCTCAGACACTGCAGATGAAACACACATACACATGCACATACACAGACATGTATATGTACAGATGAAGGATTAGGACTTGCTGAAGTTAAAAAAACAGCCAAAAAAAAAAAAAAAGAAAAGAAAAAAAGAAAAAAAGGCCACCTGAAAATATTATTTCACACAAAAGTTACATGTGGTCATCCTGTCTGCCTGACTTGGATCTGTATTTCAAGCACCAAACAAAGCTGCTCTTCTAAAGCAGGGGTCTGCAGTAGCTACCTAGTCACTGGACAGGGGAAGACACTTTGATAGTCTCTAGGGACATGTCCAAGGTCTTGCTCCACTGAACAAACCATAGCCAAATAAATCTGGTAAATGCCCAGCTTCCTCTTGGAAGCACATAAGTTCCTAACAGCCTGGGACTGTTCTCCTTGAACACTGGAGAGAGATAAGGGCTTGAAGGCCTGATGACGGGATTCAAGATGCAGAAATCTTCATCTGAACAGATCACTCTAGGACAGTATTAGTGGAGACACATAGAGATCGTAGATCTAAATTCACTCATGCTTAGGAACTGTTTCAGATAAGACTGTGAGTCATGGGCAAAAGGAACCAGTATCTCTCTCATGGTTATAATGAGGACCTTGACTGACTTGCTGTGAAGGGGATAGTTACAGTGTAGGTCTGTACCACCAGGGGAAATGAATCTCAGTTAAAACCTTGGTTACACAAACATAAATCTAGTCATGTCCTTGCAACCTGTGCTGTCAGCACAGTAGTCCTAATGCTACAAACCCCTCTGTCACAGTAAAGCTTTTAACAGCAATTTCTGGCTGGACTGTGAGGATAAGCTCTGCATTCTGGGAGACACTCATTGTCCATGTAGGGTGGTACTGGATACTGAGATAGCTGGCACAGGTGCTCTCTGAGCAACTCCATCATTGATCAGCGGTCCTGTTAACCAGAGAAGTCCCAGTTGATGTGGGTTAGCCAGTGCGATGCCCGTCAAAAAGAAGGTCTGGAGGGAGGATCTAGGGAACTATAGATCTGTCAGCCTGACCTCAGTGCTGGGAAAGCTTGCAAAGCAGATCATCCTCAGTGCCATCATGCAGCACATGCGGGACAACCAGGGGATCAGGCTCAGCCAGCATGAGTTCATGAAAGATAGGTCCTGCTTGACCAACCTGATCTCCTTCTGTGACAAGGTGATCTGCTTAGCTGATGAGGGCAATGCTGGGAATGTGTTTATGTGGACTTCAGTAAAGCCTTTGACAGCATTTCCCACAGCATTTTCCAGAAGAAACTGACTGCTCATGGCTTGGATGGGTGCACTGTTGCCTGGGTAAAAAAATGGATGATGCTTGGGCCCAAAGAGTGTTGGTGAATGGAATGACATCCAGCTGGGGCTGGTCAGTAGTGGTGTTCCCAAGGGCTCAGCACAGTAGGAGGCTGAGGGGAGACCTTATCACTCTCTCTCTGAAAGGAGGTTACAGACAGGTAGAGCTCAGTCTCTTCCCCCAGGTAACCAGTGACAGAGCAAGAGAAAACAGCCTTGGGTTGCAATAGGGGTGGTTTAGATTGGATATCAGGAAAAACTTCTTCACTGAAAGGCTTGCTGGGCACTGGAATTGGCTGCCTTTGTAAGCTGTGGTGTCACCATTTTTGGAGGTACTTAGAAGAAGTGTGGATGTGGTGCTTAGATCCATAGTTTAGTGATGGACTTGTCAGTGCTGGGTTAATGATTGAATTCAATACTTTTAGAGGTTTTTTACAACCTGTTCTATACTATGATTCCATGATACCCTTACAGCAGGTAGGTGACTGGAGAGGGGTGTGCAAATCGCACAAGCCTAACAGTCCCTGACTATCTGGTGAGTGCCACAGGAGCTGTCACTGTATATCTGCTAAGCTGCAAATGCAGCCAGCTGCAGGTACAAGCTTGCTCTGTGCCCTTCACAGGACTGCTCAATTGTCCCAACACTCCCACTGTCGTCGTGGGCTACCAGGTTGAGTTCTTCTTCCACTGCAGAAATCTACTGCCTCCACTTCCTCATCTCTACCGTGTCTCTCCCTCGAGCCCTTATTAGTCAAGTCTCCACTGATCATCTCTATGCCTTTTTTCTTGTCTTGGAGGTAAGAAACCTCCCCCTCGACGAAACTCAAAGGCCATCACTTCTTCCAGTAGCAAAGTGGCAGCCTCCTGTGCTCACACTAAGCCTCTGATCATGGCATATGCTGACTTCACCTTTATACAATATAGATTAATCTCCATTTACACACACATGTGCCTTTGCATCCAAAACTGCAGTCAGACCCCTTCTGTCTGCTGGAGCCTGTGGCCATGCACACCTAGTGGAAGGAACTGGAGATGTTTTTGCTGCTGGTGATAGATCATCACAGCTATTGCCTCTGAAGCTGATCAATATTATTAAAATTCCAGCCAGTGTTTTTCTCCCCTGCCTTTTGTACTGTTTCTATAGCAATTTTCCTCTCAGTTTTTGCCTCCGGTGCTGGATGGCTCTGCTTTCCTTATGCCTCAGTCCTCCTCTTCACTGTACCCTGATACCAATCCACACAGATTCCATCTCCTTCCCCAGCTCCTGCCCGGACTGTCTGGCAGAGGTGGCAGAAGAGCTCCTGCCTTTTTTGGAGTCTCCAAAACAGACTCCATCCCTATGACAACCACTGCTAAGGCTGTGTGGTGAGCCCAAGATTAGGAGCCCAAACGTGCATTGAAGGGGACTTTGCGTCCATGCTGGGATTAAAAGAAGCTTGATCATTTGTACCAGACATCAGCACGTTCACCTGGACTCTTGGGGTGCTATTTTTAGTGGGGGCAGTAGAGGGGGGGAGGAATGTTTTTCTCAGATGCTTCAGTTCTATGCTCTGAAGGTTAAAAAGGAGACAGATTGTATACATGAATCTTTATATATGTGAAAATGCACACCAACATATCCATATGTATATGTACAGAGGTATTACATACACATGCGTATCAACAGAGACAATTGAACACATACAGAGACAGAGAAGCCAGTGTGATCTAACAGGGAGATGGGAGTCCAGCAATTCAAATGCTAATGTTTTCTCTGTCTTGTTTTTCAGGTTTTTTTTAAATGTGCTTGATGATCCTGCCTCATTTTTTCCATTTATAAATTTAAGGTGATGATAAAAAATAGCTCTTAAATTGCAATGCCCTTCTTTCAAATAATTGTATGACTTACTTGCTGTGCAGTGTTGTTAGTAGGATTGCTCTCATTTAACTATGTTACATTAAGAGCTAGTTGAAAAATTACAATTATTTTCTGGAGGAAAATTGTCATTATTTTGGCTTTCTTTCCTGTGAATATTTTAGTTAATAAACAAAACAAATCTGAGGTGGGGGAGGTGGCCAGAGGAATAGATTAATTTTTGCCTTTTTTTAATCAATCTGAAAACCAGTCCATTTTTAACAGGAATTTAGTGTTTTGAAGGCCAACATTTTTAATCAAGACAGTTATGTTTTTTGTGCTGTTCGCATTTCTTTTTTAATCTACTGGAATGAAAATTTGCTGCGGAAACATCCAGTTTGGTAAAAATGTCACTTTTTGGTCACCCTCTCCTCCCCCAGCCTGTTTGATGAAAAATTGTCAAGCAGCAATAGCTGTGTCACCTCTGATTTATCTATTTTTCTAGAGCCATTAGTCTCAAGCAGCGGATGAAAAAGCACCACAATGGAGCAGCTGCTCCTGGAGAAGGCAGCCTGGACAGTCAGAAAATGTCACTGGCTCCCTGAGCAGTGTTGCCTTTTCTCACTCTGCCCCTGAGCAGTGGCAGAAGAGGGGACCACAGGGTGGTGGGGGTCACAGGGGTGGGGAAGGTGTCCCAAAAAAGATGTGGAGGTGTGTGGTGGGAGGAAGGGCTGGGCTGGGCTGGGCAGAGCGGGGATTCAGGGTAGGGTGGTGCAGGAGGGAGCTCTGCCCACCACCGGGGTTGCATTTGGGAGCAACTAAGGTCTTGGTGAGGTCTGAGTGGTCGCAGCCCTGTCCACACTCCTCAGCAACACCCACAGTTTACTTGCTCATGCAAACGTAGCCATGGCCCTATTCTTCTCTCAGCTCTGTTTTGCCAATCAAGAGCTTTGCAGGCAAAGATCAGTGCAGTGAACTCAAGTCATTTTGGGAAGCAGTGGTGGTAAGGGTCAAATGAGTGTTAAATGGCTATTTTTGCAGCAAAGGATGTAGCCTCTTTCCCTCTCAATGGCCAAATCAGTGGGTCTTGTGCCCTAAGAAGCCTCTATCCTGCCTCATACAGAGTGCTCACCCCTGCTTTTGCTGCAGGTAAATATTAGGTAGGAGAAGAAATTAAGCTTGCCTTTCTGCATACAGTGAAAGGTTCTTTATTACAAGAGGGCCTCAAGGAGTTTTTTATCTCCTGAGCATTGTACCAACAGTTTAATTAAAAAAATGTACATGGCTGAGAACTAAGTCTAATTGGGAAGCTGTAAGAAAGCCTCTGTGCCCGGTCTCCACTGTTTCTGCTTTTTCCCTTTATAGATTGACTAGACCTTATCAAAATGCTGATGAAACCAGTGCTACACTCTCCTGTTTCTGTTGCTGACAGTTAGATAGGCATGCCTGCTCCCCTCTTCCTTTCCTCAGCAGACCCCTAGGATGACCTCAAGACCCTGATCAAGTCCAGCTCTCAGCAGGTATAATGAAGCTGCCTGTGCCCTCCCAGGAGGTTGCTTGGTACACCCCACCAGTGGCTCCAGTATCTGCCATAAGAAACAAGAGCCCACAGCTGCTTGCTAGGCTGGAGGGGTAAGAATTTGGTCTGTAGTTGCTCACCGGGTGCAGGAAGGATGTGTTGGCGTGGTGCTTCTGTGGGGCTGCAAAAAGAGGAGACCCCAGCTCTTCTCCCTGCCTGACATCCCTGTCAGGGACATGTTCTCCAGTGACCCTCTCAAAGCTGGTCCTGTGCCAGTGGCAGGGCTGCTGGGTCTGCTGGCCTGTGATGCACACTGGGACAGTTCCCCAGAGGTGAGATTTCACTCTCCTTCTGCCAAGGCTGTTCAGCTCCATGCCCAGTCTCTATACCCCTTTAAATCAGAACGCAGCCAGAAACACATACTCCCAGCTTACAGCACTCAATTACTCCTTCTGATATTTTATTTTTTTTGCCTGGAGCTTCAAATTACCTTCAAGGTGCACAGTGCAATTAGCTAAAAATATTTCCTGCTTCGTTTTAATTGCACTAAAGCTCTGATGTACCTCCAGTGAGGAGCAGTAAGGTGGAAATTGGTGCCCCAAATATTTCAGATTGATTAAAGTCCGGGACAACTCAGTATGCTTACATAGTTCTATTAATTATTAAATATTCATAATTTTTTGTTAAAAACCCCACAAACATTCTTGAAGCCAAATTCTGCATGAAGTTTCTAAAAGAAGATACTTTTACTGTGGAGATGGTAACTCTGAATTGGAGAAAGAGAAGACAATTCCAACATATAGTTGGAGTGGTTTCCATCTGAAGAATTCACATCTCTTGGCAAATTTTAGTATCTCAGAATTTGATTCTGAAAACACTTATGCATGTGACTTATGTCTGTGACTCATTTCACTGCTATAGCTGAGGTATTTATATGATTCTAATTTAGAACTGGATCACATTTTTGTTCAAAGCCTTTCTTGGTGGAAAATGCAGGTGATCAGTCAAACATTATCACTGCTTAAAAATAGTCAAAACTTTTTGTCTGAGAATTTAAAAAGAAATCCAAAACAAAACAATTTTTTTACTGAAAGCACTGAAAACCAATGTGCTGATTCCCTTGATGTCTGGTTCATAAGATTACTTCAATGTACTTTGAAAAGAGTATTGAAAATAAATCTCAAATTCTATTTGCACCCAGTTGAGTCTGATCAGTCTCAGTTCTTTGGGTTTCTGGTTCACTGTCACCTCAGATAGCCTGTGCTTATGAAGCATGTCCCCTTGTGCCTGCAGCTGTGCTGGCTTGGGAGTGCTATCATTGCCTGATCCACAGAGCTGAACCAAGCAAATTCAGCAAGTGTCTCATACAAATGGCAGGATCATGTTAACCTAAGCCTTTATGCTCCTCCCTGTGCCAAAAAGCTCGGGGTTAACCTGAGTGAGGAATGGTAGTGGGCAAGAGGTGGGATTCAGTGCATGTCTCACCCACTTCTATGGCTGTGAAGGAAGCCTTATTGTGATGGTGGAATCCAGGGCAAATATCAGAAAGATGATGCCCATCTCTGCAGCTTTCCCTCCCTCTTCTGTGCTCACCAGAGCGAGAAAAACCTCTGACCATCTCCAGATCAGCTTGTGTCTGCAACTGATTCTTACACAATTTTGAGGGAAATTGAAGGTGTTCAGCCTCTTGCCAAAGGGCACACTGAGAAGATGAATCTCGGAAAAAACCCGAACCCACCAGCCCCTCGCTGCTGGCGTGCAAGTCCATTCACTTGCTTCCTCTGAAGTAGAACTCCAGGAAGGCAGGTATTGGCTCCTCCTTCCCCTTGGGAATACAGGAGACAGATTAAAGAGTAGGGGAAAAAAAGTTATTTCACAGTTAGTCTGCCCTGAACAAGAAAAGGTTCCTGACACCAACAAACTAATCAACGCTGAAAGCTCATGAGGTCAAGCTTTCCCTTCTCCTCCATTATTCTTTTGATTTTTTCTAACTGGCTAGGACTTGATAGCTCTGGCAAGTCTATAAATATAAAGTCCTTTCTTGCCTTCCCCTGGAGCACACCAAGGACCATTTGAATGCCCACAGGGACAAGTTAAAACTAAACAAAACCAAAGCAACTCGCAAGAAACAGGTTGTCCAACCAATCTTCAAATGCTGACCATTCTGTAAGTCAGTCCCAAGAAGCTTGTCTCTGCTCAACAGGAATTGGGAAAGGCAGCTCTCCCTCTTAAGAGCACTCCCTCTGGATTCAGTGTTTTGTGTGGAGATTTATGGCCAGGAATGTTAATGCCAGATAACTGAGCTGGCTGAGCTGGAAAAGGGTGAGAGCTGGGCCTGAAGGAGGCAGCCCCAGACCATGAGGGTTAAGCTCTGGATGTGTGGGCTGCCTCCATCACCTCAGTGCCTATGCCTTTGCCTCCTCCCCTGTGCTGCCTTGGACAGCCACCACTGCACAGCTGTAGGAGTTTCCCTGACCTGACCACCAAGAAGAACCGAACCTTTGTATAGTCTGAAAAGAGAGAAACATCTGCCAGTGGAAACACTGGCCCCTACCCTACAGAGTGTAAAATGCTCCTGAAGTCAAGTGAGAAGTGTTTATACACTTTCTTGGTATGGAGGGGAAATGGCAGAGGAACTGGGAAGATTCATGGCTTGTGCTGCATTGGAAATACCCAAAGTTCCTGTCCCAAAGCACTGCCCATGTTCTCTCCATTGCAGCACAGGGAACTTTACTCAGCAGTCTTTTCATGGCAAAAGAAAGGCCGCGCCCTCCATCTTTCCTGTCCTTGGGCTCTCTGCTGCGATCTGTGCTCCTTCAGAGCTCTGTCTGGTAGAAAAGGAGGAAAGAAAAATGCCCCATTCACTACCAAGGGCTGACAAACAGGAATCATAGCTGCAGCATAAGCTTCTCTGATGGATTCTGCCTCAGCAAAATGAAATTAAGATTTCAGCAAACAAGCTCCAATTCTGTGGTACCAGTAGAACAAATGACATCTGATAATTGCTAACTCCTTTTGCTTATTCTTTGCTCTGTTCACCCCATCAGTCTCTCCAGATTATATTTTCAGCTGAGTTTAATGAACGCCATTTATTAAACTAACACCAGGGTTCTGCTTTGGCCTCAGACAGATGTGCCTGCTAATATGAATCATTTTGTTCAATTGGATTATTCTGATGGAGAGCGGATCCCTGCCACTCAGAGGAGCACAAACAAATGGGGAACAGCTCGCCTCCAGTTGTGACCAGCCGCTCGCCTTCATTAGGAGGCAGCTCCAGGCTCCGCAGGCAGCTTGGCAGGACAGTGTCCCTACTGCTCCCATCAGCCAGCGCTTCTGCTCCTTTCCATTTCCCCCTCGTGTGCAGGGGGAGCCCAGATCTCAGTGTGGCCCTGAGCCTGGCTTGCCAAGGGGACACGAGCATCACTGCCGACTTCCCTGAGTTCACCAGCACAGTGGGCAACAGGATTCGTCTCTTCCTTTGTCACGATGAACGTTCCTTATCTGAATGCATATCAGACTTCCTTAACTGTTTATCCTTCCCTTCCCAGTATGGCATGTCTGACCTCCTTTACACTGACACCTGAGAAAATGTAGACTACTTATTTGCTATTGATCCTTCTTTACTCTGATCTTCTCCAATTATTTGGGCAAAGGTACAGGGATGATATGCTTTTGAAGGCTTGTATTAATCAGAAAAAAAAGAGATAAAATCCATCTGAAATCTCCCAGAAAGAGATTCCCTCAGCCTATCATTTGGGATTTTAGTGTTGAAAATTTTGGGTCAATCTCTGTAATACATTGTGTTCAGGCACCAGACATCCATCTATCTGTCTATCTCAATACAAATCCTGCTTTCTGTGAACCATAAAACTCCTAGCAGAGTGGCATTACCACTTCTCACATCGACAGAATACACTGAGCACACACAACTTAGGGAAAAAATTACAGAGGCAATTTGAAAGATTAGAAGAGAAAAAGCAGATTTCTGCTCCCTGAGCGTAAGTGGCCAAATCCCACAGCAAGCCTTTAGATGGCACAAATCATCACCACTCCCTTAAAGCCTACTTTTTTCCCCCAGGTGAAGGACAGGCCCAACACGTCTTCAGATACCTGTGAACCTCAGGACAACTCATTTATTCTAGAGCATTTCTGAAGAAAGAAATTATTTGCATTTTAATCCTAAGCGGCATCCTGGGGTTACTTCCAGGAATCCCTGGTGAGTACCAGAAGTCAGGCTGTCAGGAAGTGGGTCTATGCTGAAAAAGAAAAGACCCCAGAGACAACCATGGTGCCAGTCTATGTGCCTTTCCTAATTACTAACAGCCCGTTACCATGCTCCTCAACAAAGCCATCTAAGGACATTAATTCCTCCATTCTGGTTTACGTGTAGGAATACTTCACCAGGAGTGAGCTATTCCTTTACTCCTGATGAGGATCCGTACACCTTTCTCTAAATTGCATTACACTGGTCTTCGTGGGTAATGGGAGCAAGGCCTGTCAGAATTCCTGTTGGGATTTTGTGTAACAAGGTCTGTATGGTCTGTACTAAACAATGCCCTTTTAACCTAAGAGCAGAAGACAGAAACCCCCCAAATAAACTCCCCTCTGAAAGCAACAAATCTCTTAAAACTGACATGTAGGAGCCCAGTTTCCTACAGCTGGCATTGGGCTGCCTGCCTGGTTTCCTTTCCTAGTGTTCAATTTGCCAAGATGGAGAAATATGCACCATGCAAGGAGAATGCACAGAGAAAAATAAAGAGCGTGGAAAGCATTCACTTGTCGTATGTCATGGCAAATGGGATGCATCTTCTGCTCATGAGTGGAGATGCTTCAAGAGAGTAGAGAAAAATAGAGAATCTTATCCAGCAAAGACAAATTTTTAGCTGACTGCAGAGCCCATGGGTTTAATGGCCCAATTGTTTCCAAATCCTTAGAAATCAAGGTAACAAAAACCTATTTTGTTTTGGAACAGCCTTTTAAGAGTCTACCATGACAACCATGGTCTATAGCACATCCAAATCAACCAAAAGATATCTTTGGCTTCAAGGACTGGGCATCACAGAGCCAGAAATCTCAAAGGTAGGCATTTCATCCCTGTGAGGATTTTAGAGTGTTATTGCTCTGCACAGAACAGATCCTTCAGGCAGCCCAGCTGCTGGATCTGTTTTACACAGGAAAAAGGGACATTTGAAGAGCTGGGGAGGGAGAATGTATCTTCTAATAAAAGGGAGAAATCTGCTTTCTAAAGTGGATTACTTGAGTGTGGAGCTGCAGCTTTGCATGGGTGCAAGAGATTTTCTTCTGTTTGCAAGACATTATCATAAAAAGACATTTTTAAAATGAGCCATGGTTATATTTGGAGGTAGGCATGATCATTCCCTAGTCTTTCTGCTCTAAGAAGACCAGAGCAGCCAGAATGGTGACATTGCATCTCCCTCTAGAATTGCAAATAATTGAAACATTTCTGCTAGGAGAACATTTAGAGTTAAACAAGTAAGAGTGGGCCTGAATCCTTGGCTGCCATAAATCAGTGTCAATTCACTAGCTTCAGAGGAGCTGGTGATTGACACTCCCCAAGAACTTAGCCTGATCATGGTTGTGGTTAGTACTTTTCCAGACAGAGCAGTGAGTTTTCATTTACTTTGCTTCTTGCTTAGGAAATGACTTGACTGCTGTTCTCCTTTCCCCTCCAGCTCAGCCTTCTACCCAATATTTCAAAAAGGTTGGATGAAGCTCAGCTAAGTGGAAAAATGAACCATTTGAAATAAAAACTCTCTTTTTTTTTTTTTCCTAACTGCAGTCACAGGGCAGGATGAAAGACACCTGAGAAGCAAGGTTTGTACCGTAAACCTTCAATTCTCTGCTACAGCTGAATCAAACACTTCAGAGACCAGAGTTTTGATATTCACTTGTATCTGGCCAAAGTTACCGTACCTATGAATTATTCAAATATGCAATTATTGCATTTGATATATCACTGGGTATAACTCTGGGAACAAGAAACAGTGTTCTAGTGCAGCTGATTGTATATGCCTTCCAAACCATAAGGACATCAATTTAAGGTGCTCACATTGATGGAGTACTCTGCAACCCCTTATTAAGATTCTTGCCAACTCCTGTAGCAGTTTTCCCCTGCAGAGTAAATTTCATGGAGATTTTAGCCTCCCTTTTCTTTACCTCTATGGTGTAAGTGCCAAACACTGCCCCAAAGAGGTTCAATTCACGGTTCTGCAGTAGCTCTCAAAGGTCAGTGACAAAAAGATCAGATCATTTTCAGCTTACTGATCAATACTACACAAGTGACCTGAGTCCTGTGAATCATATGTTGGGGCTGACTTGTAACTCTGATTTCATTGGGAATTTCCAGTTTTCCTGGAAGAAGGTTTTAACCTTCTTCTGAGACGTAGAGGGCTGTGCCCTGCCTTTGGCCTATAGTGCTTGCGTTGTCTTCACCTGGACAAAAAAACATGTTCATGGTGCTGATGTTTGTATTAACCGAACACATTAAAGACAGCTCTATCTGCCTTCAAATATGGGGCCATCTGAGAAGAACATCTCGAAGTTCTAGACCTTTCTTTGCTCTCTCCCTGAGCAGCATTTGCAAACTGATAATGTGCCCATTTCCTGTTTGCTCACTAGTGACTACTGGTCTCTCTAGTGTCCCAGTATCAATGGATTTTGATGACTTGTAACTTATTTGAAGGTCCTGTAGAAAAATGACTGTGCTTGTTTTCTAGGACTCATCCTGTATTTTCACAATCCTCTTTCATTGTGGGTCTTTGCCTTCTCTCATTTGTTTTGTACGTATTTTATTTAGCAGAGGATTCATTCTGTCAGTGTTTGCTGCTGCTGCTTGAACAAAAAATTTGGCTATGGATGTCTCCTGTATTTTTCCATCTCTTTGGCTCTCATTTCAAATCACAGCTGTTTCAAACGCCTACTCTTTCCTTTTCTTATATTTTCCAGTTTTTCTTCAAGTTGCAGTCCCTCATGCACTGGCCCAGCAAATCTCTGTGCAGAACAAACCCAGGAAAAATGTTCCTTCAAAGGCTGCTGTTTTTAGGTTACTGCAGCTGCCCATTAACAGATGCAACTGAAACTCACACTGAGTTCAGAAAGGCTCTAAAATCTGACTTACTCGGGTAATTTGTGTGTCATTGTCCATATGAACTCCCACACTAATCTTGGTCAAGTGGCTGAATATGACATTACTACCCTCCAGTCAACCCTGCAGCTTTGGGGGTTTTGCTGTTGGAAGCCTTTGAAGAAGGCACAACCTTGCTAATCTCCTGGTCTTTTCACAGTAGGAACAACTCAGAAGGCTCTTTGCTGGCTGCGTCTTTGGCAAAAGTTCTCACAATTCTCCAGAAGTTTACTTCAGAGCACCAGGGCCAAGAGCATCACAGCAGGATGAGAAGTGGGAGGCTGCCTTAATATCTATTATTTAATTCTGAAGTATTTATATTATCTAACATTTTTTAAAAAATGGGGACATGGCTTTTAATGAAGAATTCCTGCTCCAAACCAAGGGAAAGCGTTGTGGTATTGCCTTGTGCTGCTCTATCATTCCCATGACAAATAGCGTGGATCTGTTAGTGACCTACATGGACTCATTTAGATGCAAACACAGCAATACTCCTGAAAAGCTGCCCTGCTTTGAGGAAGAACAAGTTCCAAATATTGCTGAATGGAATTCAGTCTCAGAGCAGTAATTACTGATTGTAATTTTGGAGTAAATGCAGTAATTAATTATTGTCGTTTTCCATCAGTGCATTATATTGTGTGCCAATCTTAGAATAAAATAATTAGCAAATGGGATTTTGCATGCTCTGGTATAGAAACTGTGGTTTGTAGAACAGACATGAGAATTTTGCCATAATAAAGTTATCAGTAATTTAAATGGACAGCCAGGTTAAAAATGATCAGACAGAAAAAAAAGGATTTCCTTGTCAGTCTTGCAAATACCTTCAGGAGTTCTGTTTTAGCCTCCCCCGCTAAAATTCACTTCCATTCTCTCAGTACAAGCACAACAGCACAAAGTTTGGGTTGCAAACACAGTGAGGGATGCTTAATTTAATCACAGGTGTCAGTGGAAATGAAAAACAAAAGTAACCCAAAGAACAGAAAAAAATATTGGCTGAGGTGATGTTATCCCAGTACCTGAACAGACTTTCCAAAATTAAGCTGTGCTGATTTTTTTTCTCTCTTTATTCACTCATATTAAAGCTTGTGCTGGAGTACTGTTTTGATGCAATTATACTAGTGCAAATTTCCATAATGTAAGCAAGTCCTAAACGATCTAAGTGATGACTAAAAGAGGGAAACAACAATAATCTGTGCAGGTGGAAGAGGAGCTGGTTAGCATGATTATAGGAGGCATAACTACAAGAAATGGGATTTTATCTTGGAAAAGGATATTTGGGATGAATCTCAAGATGAACAGCCTAATAGAAAACAGTGAGATCAATGCAACTGCAGATTAGCCTCTCACTAGAGGTAATAGAAAGCTATCTGAGAGGCATAAGCAACAAAAATTTCAGTAGAAAATACACTTTCACTAGACTTTGCTTTGAAGCCACCTGAAATGACAAGAGAAGCCAGAAATTATCCACTCACATATTTTTGCTTATGGCTATTTGGAATTTTGCTTTTTTGTTTTATTTTTTGCTGATGGTATATGCTTACTTTAAAATGGAGTTTGGGTTGCTTTTATTTTTTTCTCTTATTAGGGAGCAAAAAGAGAAAAATGCAAAGTTTTCCATTTTGGTAAAATATGCACTCCAATTTAAAAAAAAAAAAAAAAGAAAAAGACATTTTCTCAGAGTAAAAATACAACCTATTCCAGACAGCTGCAAAAACATTCATTTCACACATTTTACAATAAGCCAGACATCAGTCCATCTTCAAGAAGCGGTAAAGGAGGACCTGAAAATATTTTTTTTTTGTATTTGAGCTTTGGCCTATGTTATTTCCCCTGGTGTTTTGGAGAAGCGAGTTACCTGGGCAGTGCATTCACTTAATGTTTTGTCACTACTCGGGAGCACAGCTAGAAAGATCTAGCTGTTGATCTTTTCTCTATTTTTTTTTTTTACTCTTCTGTTTCCCTTTTTCTTCACTCAGTTTGTCTCACTTACAGTCACTTTATCTCACTCAGTTTCATGCCAGTCAGTGCTCTAGGTTAGTCTCACCCAAATGTCTCTGCATCTTTAGCTTTAAATAAAACTTCAGCAGCAGAGTGTCTGTCTGAGGTGGAAAACATCACTTTGGCAATGACCAGTCTCTGCAATGAAGCCACAGAAGGGGAATGGACAGGATTTTCACAGCTCTTGTGGGCAGTGTCCTTTATTGATCTATCAGCTGGATGCTCCTGGGCTGCTCTGCATTCTGTCCTGATCTCTGGAAGAGCTGTGAGCTGTGCAGTTTTCTAGGCAGTGTTGTCGTACCATGCCTGCCGGTCCCAGCAGTGCTCCGTGGGCTCAGGGCTCTCACACAGCCCCAGGCACTGCGGGCTGCACCTGCAGCTTTGTCACAGCTCAGGGTATTGAAGGGCTCCTAGGAATGTCCACCTAAGGGAGCTGTGGGTTTCAGGTTGGATTTTTCTTAATTATTTTGTGCATTTACTATCTGAAAGGCACATGGAGTGTCTCTGAGTCCTTGCTTTCTAGTCCTGAGGGGGGATTGGTAATAGAATATATTGATTTTGGCAGAGTTGCCTCAAATGATCCTCCTCTCTTTTGCTTTCTCCCAGCCCATCATTCCTTCCCTTTTTTTTTTCTTTTTTTTCTTTTTTTTCCCCTCTACAACCAGCTCTTTAATTATAGAGAGCGCGGCAGCCATTTTGCCATCTAAATTCTTTGGGGCTTTGCTTGCTGCAGCTTTGGGCTTATCTGCCACATCACAGAGATCCTTTCAGTGTTTGACAGCAAGTTTAGAGCACTTGCAAGGAAAACAAAGGACTTCAAATCACTCTGGCCTAGACTGCTTGTGTCCCAAAAGGGAGATTTATAAGTTTTTTTTTTTTAAATGCATCCAGAATTAAAATTTAGTGAGGCTCTTTCCTTCTCAGTTAGGAAAAAAACACTCTGGTGGATTATATCAAACTGGGTGCTGCTTTTTTGTTGTTGTTGTTGTCGTTGGCAACTTCTTGTTTTTTGAAAACAATTCAATAGAAAAAAAGCCCTTCCTTGGAAAAATCCCAATTAAAAAGTTTCTTGAGCATCCTCTTGAAGCACATGAGTAATTACCCTGGTGTCAATATGGTTATACACATGCTTCAAATTGTAATTAAAGACCCTGAAGAGCTGCATCCAAAGTAAAGATAGATAAAAAACACAGTGGAGTTATTGCGTTTCTATCAGTTAAAGGAAGTTGCAAATCAAGCCAGCAGTGGAGGTACAATAATACTGCGCTGAGCCAAGAACAGCTGACCTATCTCTGAGTCAGGCTTTTTCCCGAGGGCTTAGCCCTCTGCTGAGCACTACTGCCCAGCCCTGCTGGGAAGCTGACCTGTGGCCATGGTGACTGAGAATCCTGCCTCCTTCTAGGCTGCTGGTATCAATGTTCCCAAGCACTGGGAGGCAGATGAGCTGAAGAAAGACCTGGGTTTGAGGCTGCCTGACCTTCTGGGTATCCTTGCTGTCACCAAGTGTCCTCTCCAGTCTGTTGCAGAGAGGTTCTCCCTGTGCTAACCCAAATCCTCCCCTGGGGAATATTCCTGCAGTGTCCTCCTGGGACCGCATACACTCGGGCAATTCCTTCTGCTGGGTGGAAAAACACTTGTATAAAACCTTTTTCCTGGAGAGCTCCTTTCTGCTAAAGGTCAGGTACGGCTCCTGCAACAGGCTCAACAAGGTGTGAGTATGCAAGAGAATAAGGACCTCTGAGATGCATTTTGATAGGGTCTCTAAACAAAGCTGGAAGTGATCTGGTGGTAAAAACTGAGTAATTTTCCTGGACAGCAGAACACTAAAGCCAAAGTAAAAGCCAGGAAGGCTAAGGGACTTCCTTATCTAGAGGCAACACCTCAAGACTGTTCTGCTTAGTAGAAGCAAAGGAAAAGAAAAAAATGCTCTAAGAGAGACATAGGGAATTTTATTACCATTTTACCTGATGATTCCTTTTTATATGATTTTCTGAGGGGAAAAAAATATACCTAAACAACAAATCTTAGTCCTACTTTTAATCTTTTTGTAGGAAACAAGCTGAAACCTCAGAGCACTTCACGATGATCCATGATAATAAAAACCACCGTAGACTCATACTGGTGAATCTTTAACGACACAGACATCCACAGCCCTGCATCTTCTTACACCACCGTGAGAAACAAGCATATCCTCAGTGAGCACAGCTATGCTAAGACATAAAGCCTGGTGCCTAACTAGGGGNTCTCCCCCAGCAAAGCCTGCAGAAAAAAGCCAGTGTGATGAAGCAAAAAGCATTTGGATATGGCAACATGTTTTGGTTTCAAGCTTCCAAGAGGCCTTTTCATAAGCAAGGAAAAGAAAAGAGGTTTTTGAAGGGGGAAAATGCATTGACAGTTATCTTCATATAGTCACATACAAAGGAGGTTCTACTCTATGGAGGCTGTTTCTTGCACATGCACCTAATATGTTTATTGAAAGGTTTCTTCATCTCCTTTACGCTGTCTTCAGTGCAGCACCTCTTTCAAATATATTTTGATCCCATTTCTGAATTCTCACTGGAAAGGATACTGCTCTGAAGATTGGAAAAATATATTTTTCAAAGATATTTGGGATCCCAGTGAAAAATTAAAACACTTTGTTGTTCTTTGGGAAAGTTGAAGATAGGGATTTCCTGCCTGTCTTAGATGAGTCAAAAGAGGCCTGAATAAAAATCACAGAATCTTAGACATTACAGCTAAAATGGCATAGAAAGGTCACCTAACCAATCTCTTTATCACTAATTCAGGAGTACAAATTGCTTAGGGCCTCCCTAGGTGCTGAGTTTATTGGGGAATCTCTGGTGTGGAACAGTTTTAACAACAGGGAGACTTCCTGTCTCTGTAAACAAACACATAGGGGTTTATATTTCTGTTTCTCAAAGAATTACCTAATGGAAAAGCCAGCCAGTGGTGGAAAATATTTCCATTTTTGGAAACATCTTCATTTTTGTTGTTGGTGATACACTGGGATTCCAATGAAACAAGCTGCGGCTTCTGATATTTTTGGTGTTGTTACATGTATTAGAAGTTCCCTTGGAACAACCAGCTGGCTCCTTTCCAGCAATACATGGCACATGAGTCTAAAAACGAGACCCCAGGTCCTCACTTCCTCGGCTTTGGTTGGGTTTTATCTACACACAGGAGTTTAAAACAACTGACCAAGAAGTGAACATGCATCCTTCTATTAATTTCTTGGGTTTTTTAAGAAATAAATCAGGGGTTATTTGGTTGTCAGGGAGACATATTTACATTAAGTTATTGTGCTGAGATGGAATTGGATACAGACTGTACCGCATGAAGAATGAAGAATGCTTTGAAACATTTGCAACACAGAGCTATTGAGACAGACACTGTCCCAGTCCAGTCACCTGGGATTAAACTGCAGCCCAGTCCCACCTCTTAATTGCAGGTTTTCTTCAAGCACCAGAAATGCTCTCTTTCACTGAGCAAGGGGAATCAGGACAGCTGCTGACTCTCCTCTAGAGACCAGAAACACTTTCTAGAGATGCAGGATGCCCGTGGGATGAGGAAGTTGTCTTATCCCTTGGTAAGCATCCTTCCACCTCTTTTTCTAAAGAGACACACCCACAGACAGTTCATAGTTTATGTGTGGGTGCGTGTCTGAGCAGAGTGGCTCTAGCCAGAGTCAAAAAGGCAGGAGATAGAGAGTCACAGAGCTGTATCTTCCTGAGGGTCTACAACACAGAAAGACGCTACAAGTGTAGCTGACACCCCGTTCCCCATGCAGTTACCTGTGCTAGTGCTTTGTATCCAGTGGTTCCAACAACCCTTCAGTAGGGACGATTAGCATCCTTTGGCCTCTTCAGCTGCACCTTCAGCCTCTTCATGCCAATCTGGAATCCATTCATGGCCTGGATAGCAGCTTGGGCACTGGCAGGATTGTCAAAACTCACAAAACCTGTCAAAACATGAGGCAAGGCAGGGGACTTAATGAGCTGAAGGGTGCCAAGGCAAGTACATGCAACGACCACTGAGAATGAACATGGGGAAGGGGGTGAGGGCGCTGAGAGGGGAGAAGTTAGCAAGTAGGAGGGTGGGAAAGTGGGCAGGAGAGTGAGCAGAGGATGGTTGCCAATGTGGGACAAAGGATAGGAGGGGTTGTTACAGATCAGTGTCCCAGGACATAGTGCCTGGTCTGAGTGCCAGTCTGAACACTAAACTATGTGGAGCACAGAGATCCAAATGCTGGTGCCACAGGATTTGGGTCACCTTTGAGCTGAGAGTCAGCAGATGTAATGCATGGTCTCAAGGCACTCTGTCTTCCTCTATTTCCCTCCATTGTGACTGGTGTAAACCTCTAGACCTTCCTTAACTTGCCAGCATAACCTTTTCTTTGCCTTCCAATACTACTGATGAGGGGAACTCCACACACCTACTGCTACTTCCTTATTACAGCAATATAAGTAAAATGTGAATTTAATAAATTCTCCATTGTCTTATTAATTGGCATGAATAGTTTGATTGTTGTCCAGCCGAGCAATATAAAGAGCTTTAATCACTGGCAATTTCTGCAGACTCCCTGTTACTCTGCAGTTGAGAGATGAACACAAGTGCTTTCCTAACATGGTTTCCCTATGGAATTTCATACTTTGCCAGCAAATCTTCCAGTCAACCATGGACCACATCCAGCACTAGGAAGAACTATAGTGACTGAGCATTGTATCTACGGGTCACCTAAGACATCCTTTGTCTCGATTTGCTCTCTAACAGTCTGATGAAATAATATAGATCAGAACCCCACAGGATGTAATGCATCTAATGCATTCAGCTTTGGGGAGGGCTTTCGATATGGGTTTACTTTTTTTTTAAAAAATATATTTCAAATTTTTTTTTGCTTATGTTAGATCCAAAAAAGGCCTCATTTGCCCAAACTGAATATGGCTGTAGCTGGAGCAACCATGGATCTGAGATATTAGTGAGGCAGGGGGCCATCACACTGTACAAGCAGTGCCTCTGCTACTTTTGCCAGAAATGTCCCCGTGTGCCAACAACATTTCTGAGCACAAACCTTGGGTGAGACTAGCCTGGACCAGCCTGCTCTCCAGACAAAGCCATCTGTTTACCCACCCCTGCAAGGCTCTGGCAGCACAAATCAATCCTAGGAGCCTGGTGTTGCTCAACAGACAGGCTGAAATGAAGAGACGGTTTTTTGCGAGCCCCTCAAAAAGCTAATGCTGAGTGTTTGCTGCCAGGTATACACCTGCTCCTGACAGCAGCACCAGGCCTGGCTTACAGCCTTGGGCTGTGCTTGGATGCACTCAGCAGCCCCTCCTCCCTGGTCTGGTTCCTCCTCGGAAGTGAGACTCACAGGTGACATAGGGTGGCTTGCATCTGAAAAAGATGCAGAGCCAGGCGTGCAAAGGCACCTTCTCCCTCCTGCATTAAACTGTGGTCTCTGACCTTGGCTAATAATGTCACTTCGTGACAGGTCATAAAACCTATGATCTTAGTCTCTCAAAGTGAGACAACAGGTTTACTGATTATGGCACATGGGGTTTTAAAAGGAGGCCCATGGAATAAATAGGGAACTTTCTTTGTCCTCCCCTCTTGAAGCCAAGACTCCAGGTAAACTGGCTGTCCACACAATTTTCCTGCCAACCACCTGGATGAGGAGGTACCAACACTGTAGCTCTGAGGATGAACAGACAAAAAGTACTCTCAAGCCCCACAGCAATCATTAATTTCTAGGGAGAAAACTGGAGAGCTATAGTGAGTAATGAGCTGTGGTTTTATTCAATAGCAATGGATCTGCTCTTGCCATCACTTTTCGGCCAGTAAGTGCCTGATGATGTTACGAGTTTTACATTTGACTGCTTGAATAACCTGTCAACAAAGTCCTATGATTCGCTCTCAACAAAGGAGTAAACTAAACACTTCCTGGTTTCACCCAAGTACATTCAGACTTAAAATACTTCTGGGAACCCCCTTGGGGCTGCCTTACTTGAGCTTCAGCCTTAAATGTATTGTCTATATACCTCATATCCTTGAATATAGGATGTAGTGAAACCCATTTATTTTTAAAAATCATATCTGGATTGCTGATATTCCTGGCCAACACACATCAGTTACATCTAAAACAGTAGACTAAAGCTGTTCCAGGGAAGTTCAGAGAAACTGGAACCTAATAATCTGTGCTGCTGAGTTTTTTTGACTTGTGTTTAACATCAAATAATTCAATTCCTGGACAAAGTCTGAGTTTTAGCACAGAAGACAGGCTGTGTTCAGTGGTTAACTTGGATGTGGCCATGACGTTCTGGAAAGTGAGAGAATTTAATACTTTGCGTGTAGGCCATTTTGTGCAAGCTGTCTCCAGTGCTAGGGAGAACTGCCAGGTATGTTTACTGATATACACACAGTGATCCAATATCAAAGCTGAGTTGGCTGCAGCTGGGTGGTTGCTTAGCTCGTGTCTTTAGAGAACCCACCTTGCCTGGGAAATTTGATTTCTACTCTTGCAACGGGTCCTGTTGGAGTGTCCCTCTTACTGACTAAATGTGTACATCTAGATTGTGCCTGCACGTTCATCCATTTGTAAACAAGACACCTTAGGATCCACCTTAGTAATCAGTGGAGGTCCAGCCAATGCAGTCAGTGGAGTGTAGGGCAGGATTTCTCTGTTTTATCAGGACACCCTTAGCTGTGCTCAAATGAATCACTGGTCAGGGAGCAGTGCAAACTGCAGTGAAGACAGGCACCCAGATTAAATCAAGGCACCTCTATTGCGGGATCTACCTGGTTCCATGGTTAGGGGTGACATCTCAAGGTAAAAGGTTAACTGTCTAGTGCCTGGATGGGTCACTCCCCAAAGTGATGTTAATTGCTGAATCAAACCCCTCCAGAAATGCTGCCCACTATGACAGAAGATTATTATTTCTCTACTTTTGCCGAGACTAGACCTTTGAGGGATGATAAGTGCTTGTGATGGGGTGCTAATATAGTTGTACCTCTGCAAGAACCTTGCTGTGAGATAAGCTCACAAAGCTATACCAGTTTTTATCATTACTTTGCTTTTGAGATGGAATTCTAAGTCCATTTCCTCATTCTGTGCAAAGCTGTAAATAATACAGCATTTTAACAAATGGGACTAATAAGAGAGATCAGAAGTGCATTTGCTCACTATATTTCATTTAGACCAGATAATGAAGATGAGAGTTGTACTCTGATTTTGGTATTAGTTGCCTACAGGTTTGGACCATATTTTTTTTCTCCTTTTTCTCTACCAGTTGTTCTGGTATTCACTGATGCAATATAAAAATCTCCTCTGGCTGGATGCTGAGGGTAGAGGAACTGGGATTCGAAAGCTGGGAAAGAGACACGCAAATGCCAATAACTGTGTATTTTCTTTCTGATTACATTCTAGGGGCAGATCAGCTAATTACCCTAGCTTCATTTCACTGTTTTAGTTTTCAGGGGCCTTGATATGCACAGAAGTTGCTGGTGCATTCAATTCTCCTGCTTTCCTGTTATTTATGTGTAGCTGTGCTTCATATTGTTGAAGGTATTTGGATGAACTCCAAACAGAAGAAAAGCTATGGCTTATCCTGAGATTTGAGGCTTCACAGTGGATAAAAGATAGGCATGTTGGGCTAACAACAGCATATTCCTTTCTCTTCTCAGGTCAAATACCTACTGGCAGATTTGACTTCTTTGTTGTTACATGCAGTATTGGCAGTTAACCATCTTTGTTTCTCCTCATCTATGTCAGCAGGATTCATGGTACTATGACAGATTTAAACATGTATGCCTACGAACAGAATGTATGTACTGGGAAAATAACTTAAATACTTGGTTCCTAAATGGCTTTAGTATTTGAGCCCATGGGCTCAGAACACGATGGCAGTATTACAGTTGCTATCTGTGTTTTGAGCACCACCCCTGTCATCTACATGCTTGAAGGACAAAAGAGAAAGGGAGAGGTTAAAAAGCTTGAAGCTCTTCCTATGCATCAGTTAATTAATAATCAGGGAAAGATATGTTCTGGTCTGAAGACAGTTGGTAGGAGGACAGCATTTTGTGATAAATCTACTTTATGGGGGGGATATTGCTGTTTTTTTTCTTTTTTCCTTTCTTTTTCCCCCCAGGGATTATGTAAAAAACACCGTTCTAATAAATGATTTATCAAAAGCAACAGAGAGTGGAGAAAGCTGCTAGGACATAGGACGGCAACTGAGGGCATCTAATCTTTCTGATTCTGCACAGCATCTTCCAGGAAAGGTATCATTGTTGGAGCCCACTACTTCTTCTGGCTTGCTCTTTTCCTGCAGGACTATATAAACTATTAGCAGGCACAAACTGGAGTAAAATTTTGGAATTGCTTTATTTTCTCCCCTTTTCTTCCCCAGAAAGTTCTTGTGGTGTGGCATGCGGAGGGAGCTTTGTGCCTTTCTCATGACATGAGCAGCATGATCACCAATGGCTTTATGTATCAGATATTACCTAAGGGCTGTTTTTCTGTTTTAATCAGCCAGGGTGATAAAGAAGGGAATTCACAATCTATGTCAGAGTACATCTGAAGATGGTTTTGCAACTGTAAACTTTTTGTTTATGGTCTGTGTTTTCTCTGCATGTCCATAAATTAGTTTGTGCACTAAGAGCAGTCCTGAATGAGCACATTGTTAGGTTTCCATGGATCCTTAATTGGTCCGTCTGAGTTTTCTGTTTTGCTTTGCATCCAGCAAGGAGAATTAGTGGTTAATGTGCAAAACAGCCCCTTGATGATCTGCTACCAAGTTGGAATAACATGTTGTCTACTTTGGGCAGAAGCTTTCCTCTGGATGGAGCCCAATGCACGGTAACTATACTGAACTTCCCTTAGATCAGGAGTCAAGACCACGAATGAGGTCCAGATGCAAGATTTTCATGCAGACTCTTGAACTGGGGGCAGATGATCCTACAGCAGGTCCACTCATGTAACTGGGTTGCCTTCAGGCAATGGAAAGGAAAACAGGGACCCCAAAGAAACGAGTATTAAACTTGTCTTAAAACTAAGACTATTATTTGTATCTATGTTCCAGATACTTGCTGCCATCTCAGAGATACACTTTGCAAGAGATTGCAACAGAAACAAGTAGAAATTGCTTCTTATTAGCTCTTTTTAGGCCAGAGATTTTTTTACTAGCTCTGGCCATCAGAGTATTTGTCTGACTGCCATGAAGGATCTGTCTTGGTACTTCTTCTTCCTTCAGTTATGAAAGTCACTAGCCTGGGAGAGCATCTCTGAACATTTTCCTTTTGACATTCAACTCATATTCATTTCACTAGAGGGAAATGAGAATAACAGAAGAGCAAGGATCTACTGCTCACCCTGTGGGAGATAAAGAGGAAAAATGCCATGTACATGGCCCAGGCACTAGCAAAGGAGAAGTCCACGCCTCTTGCTTCCCTTGTGTCCAAAGTGCTTCCACCCAGGCCATAAGAAGGGAGCTTGGCCAGAACCACAGGATCATAGAGTATCCTGAGTTGGAAGGGACCCACAAGGATCACTGAGTCCAGCTCCTGACCCTACACAGGACAGCCCCAAGAGTCACTCCAAGTGTCTGAGAATACTAAAATGGAGGGACCTGCAGAAAGCACTGGTAATTGGTTAGACCAGAGACCTTGTTCTCCTGTCCTTCCTCCGAGAATCAGAGTCAGTAATTAAGGAATTAGTTATTCATACAATTGGTTATTAATATAACTGTCCCCTTAGCTCATCGTTGCCTTGCTTTTGTTACTGACCAGTGGAGATCTAGGCAGGCAATTTGTGCAGTGAAGGCAGGAATAAAGTGCCCGCATCAAAGTAGTCTTCCTGTGGGAAGGGTGCTGTTAAGAAGTTCCTGTCCTTCTCACCCCAACAGGACCTGGCCACCTACTCCTCAGACCTTCTCTGCTACTTCAGTCTACTTAATTCCTATGACTGCTCAGTTTCTTTTTCTTTGTGTTTATTAGTCTTATCAGAGAGTGGAGGTTTTCCTTTAATTGCTTTGCAAGGTCTTTACCTTGCTGTGTTCTTTACACAATGTACTAGCTGCTGCCTCGCAATTTTTTAGTGCTGTAAAGAATTTCAGGATACAATCTGTATGTAAGTAGCTCTATAATGTATGTGTGCATTGGAAGGTATTGTATTGTAAGGTGATTTATGGGTGCTGGAATACTCAATAAAGGAGTGCGTCTGCAGATCAAGGGCATAGCACTTCAGATGTTTTCTGGTGTCTAATAGGGTTGGATGACTTTTTGGATTATTTAACCTTCCACTGCTGTTTAATCATGTCCAAGAGAGATCTGTCTACCCAGCTATCCACCCCATCCATCCATCCATCCATCCATCAATTTATTTTTTTTAATGTATGAACAGTCAGTAGCTGACGACTGTGCTAAACAACTAGTATTAAATATTTCCCATCTGCGGGATGAGATAATTGGAAACTCAGAATATTAGAAGAATTGGTTCATAAATTTGCTGAACCGTTAATGTTCATTTTAGAAATTGATGGAATATTAGAAAACCTTTGAAATATTCCAGGAAAAGAAAAAAATCTAATGTTTAAGGATGTAAACTATGTGACCTGATAAACTTAGTTAAACTTTTATAAGTATCAGAAAAATTATGAGATAATATGACAAAGAATTTAAAGATACACAATTAGTACCAATTATCATGGTTTCATGGAACATAGCATCTATCAAATGAAACTGATTGCATGAAATTGCAAGTTCGGTGAATAAGTAAGTTATCATAAAGTGTATTTAAACTTTGCTGGAGTATTTCAGACAGCACTTCTTTACAGAAAATGAAATCAGCCCAGAAATGAGACCACCAAAAAACCTGTCAATTGTGACAAACAAAATTGCAGAGATTCTAGTAGACTTCTTCAGTGGTGTGCTGAAATCTCTGTGCTATTGAATTTTTCTAGCATTACTTGGAAGACATTTGAACTATTTACTAGTAAAACTGGCCAATCGTACAAAAATGGTGAAATAATGACAGAAGTAAGTGACCTGGGTCACTGCGTAGGCTGGACGCAGTTAAAGGGTGTTCATTTTAATGCAATCAAATGCAAAATTAAGTATCTGCAGGAAAAAGCAAGTGGGTCACTCATAAAAAGAGGAAATCCTCATTAGAAAACAGTGCTTCTTCAAAAGAAGATGGATGTCATAGTAACAGCCAAATATATGAGCTCTCAGGACTGTGCTGAAATTCTCCAAGTCCCGAGACTTAGTACAGTTTTGGGATGAAGTTAACCTCTGCTGGATATCCTCTGGAAATAGCAAGGTAATGTTACCTCTGAGTACAGCTCAGGAAAGATCCTTACTGGAATTCTGCATTTAGTTCTAGTGATTGCTATACAAAACAAATAAGTTTTAATACTTATTCAGAAGTAGAAGAGTAATTCTAGGACTGAAAGAGTAATGAGAGTGGCCACAGTTTGCTGAAGAGAAGGTTAAACATACATCTGGCCATAGCCTATAAATAATACCTATTAAAACTTGGGGTTCTTTCAGAATAGGGGGAAAAAAGAAGAGCTTGCTGATTTCTTCTAGCTGGAAGCAGGCATTTGTCAAACTTAAAATGGAAATAAGACACCAAGTCTGTATTTTTTAAATAGTGAAGGTAATTAACTATTTTGGAAACATCTTGTTTAGCAATAGGGGTGGAGCACCTATCACATGAAACCTTGATGAAGAGATTTTCTAAAAAGGATGCTATGATGCAAGCAGAAGGTTTTAACCTGTCACATGAGCTGAGGCATCTGGCATATGTTATTTCAGAGTTCAGTCCAAAGGATCAGAACAGTCTCTTCTGATTCTGCATATCTGTCTGTTTATTGTTCATTTTGCATTTCAGATGTTTAGAAAATCAGTTCTTGCCTACTAATCTGGGATGGATTGAGGTAACAGTCATGATAGAGGTGACAATTGATGTTAATGCCTTATAATAAATGGCCCCAAAGTGTGGGCTGCAGACCACTGAGAGGGCTGACTGGTACTCGTTCTTCATCTTGCTTCCAGCTGAGAGAAACTGAACAGATGGAAAGGGGAGATTAAATGAAGAGTGAAAGTAGATGGCATGATTAACTTTCTCTAAAGGTCAGAACACCCAGTGCAGAAGGTAGCTTGAAATACACAAGTATCTCCCTTATGTCACCTTCCTGTCTTCCTGTGCACAAAACTACCTCTCCACATTGCAACAGTGTGAGCTGGAGTGTGCAGAGAAGTTGGTCCTTGTTTCTGTGCATTGCCTGCTGGATGATCTCCGGATGGAGAAATATCCAGGTAGAAGAAGCAGTATCTTCTCTGAAAGCAGAGGGCTTTAGACGCAGACCCTGAATATGGTCGTTGAGACCAAGAAGGACTTTTCCACCTAAGAGTCTTTTTCATAATCTATATGGTCTTTGATTGTTTTTCATGGGAAAATTGTTGTCATGGCTCATGTTGAAAGCACAAGGGTGAGACTCAAGATTAGACAAGAATTTTGACTACTTAAACTACTGCATGGTCAGATCTGATTTGGGTTCAAACTGAAAGAGGGGAAATTTAGATTAGATATATGAAAGAAATTCTTTACTGTGAGAGGGATGAGAGTCTGGCACAGGTTGCCCAGAGAAGTAGTGGATGCCATATCCCTGGAAATGTTCAGGGCCAGGCTGGATGGAGCTGGGAGCAACCTTTGTCTAGTGGAAGGTGGCCCTGCCCATGGCAGGGGATTGGAATGAGATGATCTTTAAGGTCTCTTCCAACCCAAATGATTCTATGATTCTGTGATCCAAAGTTTTGGCTCATACATACATCTGGGCACATGATCAGGACTAACCTTTCCTAAAAAGATAAAAGGGAGTAAAAATTTCATATAGAAAACCACAGCAGATCTCTCATTGTAAGAATGTAGTAAAGATTAAAACTCATTTTCCTGTAAACAGAGGTTTTCTAAAGGACGAGCAATTGCTTGTCTGATGCTATGGACTGTAGTTCTACCCATTCTTACAAGCAGGAGTTGAAGCTGTCCAATGGATTGATGGAAGAAGTGAAGGACTGGGGCTTCAGTCATTTTTTGGAGAGCCAACGAATCAAATACTGGACCAGTATACATACGTGTCTGCTGTGGACAAGAAGCACTGTGGTTCTTCTGTAAGAAACATAATGTTCCAGCCCAGGTGATGATGATGACTTTCCTCACAAGAAACAAACAGCCAGTGATGAATCACTCATAGCTGAGTAAATAGTTTTTGTCCTCTTTTTGAATGATGAGTAGGACTGAAGCTATTTCCTAACTGCTTTCAGAAATGGATGGAACTCTTCTTGACTTGTTTTCTGAGCCTTCCTTGAAAACATCTGATGTCATCATGTGCCAGTAGAATGTTTATGGGGGAAAGCACATGGCTGACAAAAGCAGGTGAACTGTTGAGGGTTCATGTTCCTCTCCAGTGTGAAACTGGAAATAAAGAATGAGTATAATGTAGGTTTTACACAAGTTCTAAGTAGATGCTGATGGTCAGCTAAGGATGCACTGAGATTGTTACTGAATCTAAATGAAGGCTATTTTTATGTCTGTTTTGTCAAAGTTTCCAACATAAACCAGACGAAAATAATTATTGAAGCTCCCACCAGCCATGTCACAATCCATTTGTCATCTAAATCTAATTTCTTTGCTCCCAGATCGTCTCTTGGATCCTGCTTCATTTGTGACTTTTTGATAAAGAAGCCATGTATGAACAAGGCAACTGCTGAAATCACCAGTCATCCTTCTTGGTCTATAAGAGACAAGCATCATAAAAAGTGACCTTCTTCTTGAAAATATTTCGTAGTAGGTAAGGAAATTCCTTCCTGGGCTAATCAAGAAAAAAAATCCAAAAGCCGAAAACCAAAACACCCAAACAAACCAGGAAATCCTGTCAGGAAGGTGCACTGTGAACTGTACTACTCACTATTTTTTAGCAGTTCTCTCATGTCCCAGGAAGCCTCTGAAATACATCCATTCTTGGTGGAGCAATGCACAGAATCTTCCCACCTTGCTCTCGCTGACCATTACTTAGATGGATGACTACCCACGCCTTGTCCGCTGGTTGCTGAACACCTGATACCTCATTCTGTTTAGTTTGGGACAACCCAACTGAGATAGAAAGACCTGAAGCTTCTCTTGTGTGGCAGTCTGGAAGTTTCTGTTCAAAAGCCAGAAGTGGTGATGAACAGTTTTTGGCCATGATTTTTGAAGGAATATTTTACTTCCTATGGAGGCGACTGTGTGAAAAACAGCTAACCAAACTAAAAGTGAACTCAGCAGGAAAACAAACCTCCTCATATGAATGAGTCATTGGGAAAGGAAAGGAAAAGAGAAAATCTCTCAATATCTAGACCAGGAGGTTGTGAACTGGCACTGACCTATGCTGGGTAGCAGGAGGAGAAAGTAAAGAGTTGTATACGTTTTAACTGGAAGATAACATCTCCAGATTCAACCAGCTATTATATTTGTGGTACTTTCACTGTCATTGTAAGACCTCCATGTTTTCAACCACCCCCAAAGGACAAGAAAATGATTGTCTGGCTTCTTTTTTCAACAACAACAATGGGAAAGAAAAAACATCATATTATAGCAGAGATGATGATAGATTGCTGTGGATCTGCCAGCAGAACGTTCACGTTAGTGGCTTTCAAAGGCCTGAATCTTGGAAGAACAGTCTGCAGTTCCTCAGAAGAGTGACATTCAGTCTGTGGGACCTGAATCATATCAGAGTTTGACTAAATCCTGATCTAGTACTGTCGCTGGGGCCTCTGCCCAACAACCCATCTGAGCTCTTCATCCACCCTTGGGTAGAAGACTGGAAAAAGCCCTTGTATTTTAATTACTGGAACAAGAAGAATAGAAATATATCTTGAAAAGATGGTTTTGAAAATGCCTTTGAACAGAAAAATTAAAGACCTGAGAAAGGCATGATGTTTTATTGATAGTTTGTAGAGGGATCTTAATTTGAAGGGATGGGGTAAAAATATGAGCCACCCCTAAAAAAAAAAAAAAAAGTGTGTTTTGCGTCGAATTCAAACACCCAGTAGCAAAAATTTGTCTCTCATTAGAATTTTAAAAAAAACCTAGCAACACAATAATCCTTCTGAAACCTGTGCAGCTGTGTCAGAAGATGCACAAAGACCTGGGTAAAGGCTTTACAATTTCTGAAAACCCTTCTAGAGAAGGATTTAAAGTGTCAGTAGAGACCTATCTTTAGGAGAATCTTAATTTCTCCTTTAAATGGTCAGAACACAATCAGATTTTTAGGTCATGTTGTCCAAAAGGGAGAAAATCTGTTTCCTGTCAGAGTTCACAGAGCATCTGGACGATGCTCTTAATCATATGGATTAGTTTCTGGTAGACCTGGGAGGAGCAGGGAGCTGGACTCTGTGATCTTTATGGGTCCCTTCCAACCAGAGATATGATTCATAGTGGTGCATGGTGGGAGAATGAGAGACAGGAGACATAAATTGAAACAGCAAAGGTTTGGACTGAATACAAGGAAAAGCTCTTCACCTTGAAGGCCAACAAGCTGTGGAGCAGGTTGCTAAAATTCAAACAATTGTTCAGCAATTTTCATTGTTTTCAGTAACTTGTGTCTGCAAGTTTTTATATTTGTTATTGAATAAATGTATGTCTAGTACATGTATATTGTACATACCTATGCATATCTTATATAATACATATATAATGTAAACACTTATATATATGTGATATGGCAGATCAGCACCGGGGAGAGCAGAGCTGATGCTGAATTGTTTTTGTGGATTTGATATAGACGAAATCAGAAATGGTTAAGAATGATATACCTGTTTTTATGGGGATCTGCAAGTTGTTACCCTGATGACAGCTTTTGAATATGTCAATATATACTATTTGAAGAAGCTCATCTTATCTGGGGATTTTTTGATTTAGGTTTACTTACTTGAAAAGGGACGATATCACATGCAACCATATATTGAAATAACTATAAGGTTGCAAAATGAAGCACTCGATTTAGAAATGCAAGAAAATATGTTGCCTATAAAATTTTAATCCTGTATTGCTTTGTATATGCATAAAGGCATTGCTTCTAACCACATATTTCTGTATTTTTCTCTCTCATGGCATCCTTGTTTTAATTACTGTCGAGAATGAATAACAAAACAGGGCAAGAAAAATGGCAATGTATCAGAGTTGTTATTGTAAGTGTTGGAATTTAGACAGTAAATAAGGCAGGGAAAGGATGGTTTTGTAGTTGTACAACCAGATGTTGCCTTGGAAAACTGGAATTTGTCCCTATTTCTGCCATGACATCCCAGTTATCCTGAGTATATCATATATCACAGAATTCCTTTAGTAAAACCTCTAGGCTGTTTTTTCACTATTAAATAAGATAGAGCAGGTTCTGAGTGCCAATGGTACACCACAGCTTGAATCTATGTCATTAAACTCTCTTATCTCTCAAAAGTGGGTGTCCCTGTCCCTTGTCATTGCTGAGTCATGCCCAAGCAAGGTCCAGCCATGGCTTAATTGTCGTGGCCCAAATTGAGATTATGGCACACAAACGTTACAAATACATGTAAAATTGTTGCAGAGTGTTTTTTGCAAATGTGTGAGGCTTCTTCAGTTTTCAGAGAACATGAAGATTTGCTGGGTGTTTCTCTTCTCTTGGTGCATGATCTGAGATTTCACTGGCAGGAAGGCTGCCGCCTGTACCTGCATCTGAAGCAGACGAAAACATAGCATGCCCTGCATTATGCTAAATTCGTAGACAAAGCAGGTAAACAGACTGATCAGGCTTGTGGCAACTCAGATTAGGAATCCAAGATCAATACATTGTTTCGGATATCTTTCTCTGCCTCATCATCCCCTTGGTGAAATGAGGACACCATGTGCACCAGCAAAATGCTGTTACTTAGCTCTGTGAACTTCTCAAATGCCCTGCTAGGAAGGGTCTCAGGAAAACAGATGAGGAGATAAAAATAAATTCATATTTATGGCAGAGTTTGAATATTGTGTAAAAGGAAGTCTTGGGGCCAAGCATGAAGATGTGAAGGTCTATTAAACAGCTGCTCAGTAACTAACTAGACAACAGACTTCAAGATGGTGAAGAGCAGACCTGTGCAGTGGATGAGACAGAATGGATGGACGTGAAGAAGTTGAAGATAGATATATGGGGGGATGGATGGCAGGATGGACTATAGAGACTCATCCATTCTACAGCTTGAATTTTCCTTGCATCAGAGATCTTGGAAAAACGAAAAACGAACCCAAATGCCGTGGGTAGACAAAATGCTGTAGTGGGTCTGCAGTCTCACAAGAGTAGGATGTGTTGTGTCTGCACTCTGCAAACCCATCACTCTGAGTTCAGAAATGGGCCTGCCTATTGGACGAGTCAATATTCTGACTTCTGAACAGAAACTTCTGGCTGGAATAAAAGTAGCACTAAAACTCCTCCTCTGGTGTTAACTCTTAGCACTGATTATTTCTATTAGCCAGATAGTGACCATTTCCCCTTTGAACATCACTAAAGAATGACCACGCAGCAATGAGTTCCTCCATCCAATTACCCCAGGAGTAAGAACATTTGAAATGATGGTGTAAGTGTGCATGTGCATAGTGTGCATATATCCATAACTTAAAAAATAAATTCTGGGTAGACTTTATCACTTGTGGGGAGAGATGGATAGAATAGTGACAGACACATGGACACCCAGATAAACAGAAGACAGATTCTGCTAACATATTCTTGTCTAATAAATTGTTGAGCTACAAAAGAAAGCAGAAGTCCCTGTGTACAATGTATAGATTTTCTTTAATGTGAGTTACTGGGAAAAGACAGAGCTGTCCCTTTAACTGGAGAGCTGCAAACAGCTGTTCCTTATGCATACATGCTTGCTTGGTCTGAAAGTTTTGGTAAGTCAGTGCATAACTGACAGTTAGATTTATCTCCCCAATAAGCAATCAACATTATAATAAAGGAAAAATGCTTTCAGTGCACCTTTGAGAGTGCATCAGAAATTAATCTAAACATCAAATTAATTATAGTTTGTAAATGAATAGTGGCTCACAGCCCTAATACTTCTCCCGCTCCTCCTCCTCCCCCTAAAGCCTCCCCCAGCCAACTGCAATGGCTGGAGGTGCTGTACAGCGAATTTGATGAACAGCTCCTTCTCTTTCTTACTCACACAACTCTTTCCTTATCAGCTGGAAAAGTTCCATCCTTACTCTGAAGACCTGAAATCTCAGAGCCTCGCTGCTTTAGAATATGACAGGAAGTAGCTAGCAAATACTAAACTTCTATGCCTCCTTCCCCTTCCCTCTGAGAGCTCACAGCATCCCCCTGAGGGTGTCCTCCTCCCCTTGGATTAGTTTCCAGCTGAGCTGGACACACCTTATGAATCCCTCCTTGGCTCTCTGGCTGTGTCAGGTCCTTCAGAGTGGAGAGGACCACAACAAACCTGTGCTATTCTGAACTGAAACACACCAGGGGTCAGGCATGCTTAATGTGCCTGGAAAATCAGTTCTGTTTTGTCTCAACTCAGGCACTCAGATGAGTGGCTTCTTCCATTGCTCTTTGAGCCTTGATCTGTAGGCTGTAGCCATATAGGAATGACAAACAGATTTTCCAAGCCCCTAAAACAAAAGGTATTGTCACTAGATTATGCAAAATAAAGGACAGAGTCCAATTCTGTGGGCTATAGGAAGAAAGGATCTCCATAGGTAAAGACTTTGCTTAGGAAGTTTGAAATCAGGTTAATAGTAAAAAGAAAAAAAAATCAAACTGAATCATAGTACTGATAACAGCAACAAAGAGAGCTACACGCCTCAAGTGCTTTCCAATAATGCATCTATTTGGTGAGAATTTCCTGTTTACCAGAAGAAGAATCAGAAAAGAAACCCCAAAACCCTTTGATCTGATAAATAACTCTCCTCATCCATGAATCCTAAAGTCCTGTGCAAAGAAGTCAGTGTATTTCTCCAAGAAGGGGAACCCAAGCTGCACAGCTAGGTTGACCCGTGATCACCCATATAGGCTGTGAACATGCAACTGGAATTTCTTTCCTTTACAACACCTTACTTCTGCACCTGCTCATTTCCCTGGATGAACCCAAGGAAAGTTGTTGCCTTTTCTTAAAATATTTTTTTTTATTAAATGAGAAACTGCCGTATTTGGCAGGGCATGTTGGAGGCACATTGTCAGCAGGTGCTGAACAATATTTTCCTAATGTACCTCAGGGTCCCTTGTTTCACTACTATGTCTTGTGGAGTGCTGCCAATGCACTTTAGACCTAATATGCAATGCCCCTTGTCCCAGGGCCCTGAACAGCTTTGCCAGTGTCCTAGTCTCTTGACGCATCTTTCTTCTTTCTATTTCAGCTTCCAGATTGAAACTCTGTAGATCATCATGACCTGCCTGCTGCCTTGCATCTCCCAATCCACCTTTTTTGCCACCACACTGCAGCGTTTAACTGCCACAGCATGTTTTTAATAACAGGATACAAGCTCTACCCATCCCTCAGCCCTTCTCACAGGCTTCACCCCCTCCTGTGTTCAGTTCTCATTCCTCACTGCTTTTCTCACTTTTAATCTCTCTCCTTTGTCTCCCCAGTTTCTTTTCATAAGCTAGGAGGAGTTTAGTAAGGAATAGAATTATTTAACAGCAAACTTAATTAAGTATTATGACCCTCATCAAGTGATGTTATTTTCTCTATTTTGGCATCTTCAGAGAAGACTGGATGTTTTTCCGAATGAGGCGGCCCATTAGCAACTTTCAAATGCACTCTCTGCAGGAATCTGGAATGAAACTCAATGTTCATGTTGTACTAGGAGTCAAACAAGATATTTCCTTTAGGCGATATAAACCTATAGTCCTAAGAAGACCTTGCAGTTTGTAAGCTAGAATGCTCCTAGTTTTGTTTAATGTGGGGCATTTCAAAGAGGGGTGGGACATTTTGCTGATGTGAAAGTGCCTCTGGAATGTGCAGAAAAGGAGAAAAACATCTGGCACTTTTGGTTGCTTACACCTGGGGTTTCAGGGCATGTCAAGCTGAGTGAAGGGAAACCACAGCGTCTCTCTGGGAATAAGACAGGTTGTTCACAGCCTTCTGGAGTCACTGTCCCATGGGGAGAAACTTAAGCTGCTACACCAGTGGGCAGGGAGAACAGGCACATGCCTAGGAGACATGTAGGGGACAAAGCAGGGACATGGAGCAGAACTGGCCTGACAGTGTCTGCTGCTCAATGGTGTGCAAAAAGTTGGCAGATCCAGGTGCCTATTGCTCTCAGAAGGAGGTGACTGGAGCAAACCAAGTGCTCCGGTAAAGCAATTCCTCCAGCTTCAATTTATCTACATCTTATTAGACACTTTGGGATAACCATTTGACCTCTGCTTCTCCATCCATGTTCTCGTTTCTCTAATTTCTGACGTCTTCCTAATTAATACTGCCCAAACCTGTCTTGCTCTCTCTCCTCTCTGTTGAAACATTTTTCTAGAATATGTCTGTCTCTTTATTTCACTAACTTAATGTCTTCAAATGCTTTCTTTAAGTGTGTCTTATGAGACAACAGTGAGTGTTCCTGGGCTGTGTTGTAGCGTCACCCTATGACAGAGGTAGAGTTAGCCATGTGTGGGCAGGGTGAAAAGCTGCCCTTCTCACATTGCCTACTTGCCTTAGCAGCCTTAATAGTGTTGTTTTACTGGAGTTCTCTTTTAGCCTTGTACATAAACTGTTCACATTTAAACTATCTACATAACTGAGAGGAGAATTAACACCAGAACCATTGAGACCAGCACAAAGATGTAATCCATGTCCTCTGACATTTAGGACACCTACACACAGAATAACTCACACACATGTAGTGGGAACATGAGAGACCCGGTGCAAACTCTGCCCTGGGCAGACACAGACTCTGGGTTCCTGCAGGTGTTGACATTCAGGCTGTGGCACACTTTACCTCCGTGCAAGTCTTCCTAGACCAGCCCACTCTGAGAATGGGCGTCACCGACGTCAACGAGTGTCCAACTACGTGAAATTTTTCCCTGAGTGAGATGAGTCCTGCTGTGGCCCTGCCATTTCGCTGGGAGTTGACAGCATGGCCCAGTTGGAGAAATATGCTGGCTGCAAAAGGAGTGTGTGGGCAGAGGCTACAGGTGTCAGCTGGGCATTGAGTGAAGAACCAGTGAGAGAGGAGGGAGAAGGGCAGGATGGTGAGGAGCTGCGAAGGTGAAATCACTAAGTCTGAATACAGGAATGTGGACAGGACAGTGCCTGAGGAGAAACCCAAGGGGATGCAGATATCGTTGGTGATGGAGGCTCAGGTCATGGGGATAGACAGGATGTTGGTGAATGGGAAGGATAAGGATGGTCTGCATTTGGCCATGTTACAGCTGCATCAGAACAAGGACAGGCGAGAAAAAAATGCCAGAGGTCTGAAAAATTGTAAGAGAAAATGAAGGATTTGGGTCTAGCCTGGATGCGTGCGGCAGAAGAAAAGTCACAGGCAAAGAAGCCTCCCAGACTAAATTACTTTTTTCAGTGAGAAATCAGGGTTGTTTCTCAGGCAGTCTTACACAGCAGAGCAGGCAGTCCCGCTAGGGAAAACAACAGACATACTCTGAACACTTCCACATTTTATATCTGGTATTGGCGTTTGCTGTAGTTGGCATTCCTCACTGCTCCTTGTCAGCCAGGAGGCAGTGGCCTCTGAACTGGGACTGTCAAAGGCTTCTTGACCACAGCATGATTTCTTTAGCATGTGCAGGTGCTAGGGGTTCTCTACAGGCTCATGGACTCCAGAAACCAGGAGAAAAGTTTGTTTCTGATCTCATTTTCTTCCTAACACTCCTGTAGCTGCGTCAACGTTATCCTGCCAGTAGTGGCAAAAAGAGATAAATTTGTGTTCAAAATGCAGGCAAGAATTCACAGCCAAATAGTAAGGAATAAAACCATAGAATGTTTTGGGCTGGAAGGCACCTTTAAGGTCCTCAAGTTCCAACCACCCTTGCCCTGTGCGGGGACACCTTCCACTAGGCCAGGTCGCTCCCAGCTTCATCCAGCCTGGCCTTGGACACTTCCAGGGATGGGACATCCACAGGTTCTCTGGCCAGGGCCTCACCACCCTCACAGTCAAGAATTTGTTCTTAATAGCTAAGCTATATCTCCCTTCTTTCACTTTAAAGCCATTCCCCCTAGTCCTATCTGTACATGGTTTTGTAAAAAGTCCAACTCAGCTCTCTTGCAGCCTCTTTAAACACTGGAAGGTGCTGTCAGGTTTCCCTGGAGCCTCCTCCAGGCTGAACAACCCCAATTCTCTCAGCCCATCTTCATAGGAATGGTGATCCAGCCCCCTGATCATCCTTGTGGCCCTCCACAATTCTATTTTGACATGCTGCTTTACTGACTTGTTCAGCTTGTGCCAGCTGCTTACAGGTTGTTCAATAGTGAGACAAAGGCATCAAATAAAGTTTTTTCTGTTCCTGTGGAAAAAAACATGGTGACATTTTTCTCCATAGAATTTTTAAAGTTTGTCTAAAGCAGGACTTCTCGACAATTTCTCGACAACCTGGGGCTAAACTCTGTTACAGCAATTTATTTGGGATCTGCATAGCTGATATATTTTAAAAGGTCATATAATAGTAGAATATCTTTCTGGGGCCAGACAGAATTGTCCCCCCAGGCTAGCAGTTGAAGAGCTCTAGCTGCACTAAAAAAAAGTGAAATAGAATGCAAATGCTATGTTCTTACATGTTGAGTTTTGGGAAATGTTTAAGCAGAAAAGAAGGAATTTTCTTACTTTCAAAGTTAATAAAATCCCTTCTTTTCCTTTAGGAAAAAGTAATTTATTTTTTTATTAAATTTTATTTCCTGAACAAAAATGCCAGCTTCAGTAGACTTAGCAAAACAAATGAAAGGCCTGATTTCCTCTAATACCTTTTACATTTTTACATTGCTTTAAATCTGAAGGTCAGGAGGGTGGGAGGTTTTGAAAAGCAGCGTAATCTACCTGTGATAGTTAGCTACATGTGCTTCTGCTATTTCTATTCTTCTGGAGGTGGTGGATGTGGAAGCAGAGTCAACATATTTGTCTGAGACCAGCAGTCACAGCAGGCATTCAGCTCCTTGTGAAACTAGGTGAAATCCAGAGGAAACTGGGACTTGACACCTGGGACCCCAAGCTGACTGGACCTCGGTATTTGTGTCTCAGAAGCTAATATAAGGTGACTAAGATCCACCAGCAAACTCTAATTCCTTCTTTTGCTTGTCTGTGTGCTTAAGCTGACGCTTCCAAAGGGTGCCTCCCTATTTCAGCCTCCAATAGCCCACAGTTAGTTTTGGAGTTCACTTCATCCAGCAAGCTGATGTTTAGTTTCTCCCAGTAAAACTCAAGAAAAATTTCTTCTAAGACCCCTCAGTTCCTGCTAAACTGTCATCCTCGATCTCACGGTACCTCAGAATTAGCCCTAAATCCCTGCCCAAAAATGGGGTGTGCGTCATGTCATCATGAGGCCTTGTAGCCACGAGCCTTTGAACTGAGTGGGGACAAGGCTCATAGCTGACCAGAAAGCATTCTCCCTTACTGGACTTGGCTCTCACTTAATTTCTCCATTGACTTCTTAATATGTGGAGAAGCAGGCCCAGAATTCCTCTAAACACTGATGACAGTTTCTCTGCCAAAGGTCCAGCTCTAATCCATGGATCTCCTTGGAGCATCAGTTTCAGTGTCACCTAGACCTGTTGAGCTGGTCTGCTCAGCTTGTTATGAGATTTTAGCTCTCTCTTGCTCTCCCTCTTTCTCTCTCTGTCTCTCTCTCTCTATATATAATTTCTATATAAAAAGCAGGTGGGCTCTGGATTCATTTGGGCTAATTCATAGTTTTGAGTTCTAATTTGAATTTGCCAACTGCCTCTGCACACCAGACTCTTTGTCCTTCATTCCTCTAGTGTTGGAGAGCGCAGCAACCCAGTGACTCCTGGTGACGGGGAGGGCTGTGTCCCTCTCATCAGGGGTCAGGGTTCCTTCAAACAAAAGGGAAAATAGCCTGTTCGGACCCTCTGTGGATGGGCAGGAGAAACTGTGCATAGAGAAAGGGCACAAAACTCTAAAAGTACTCTCTGACATGCACTATGGGTAGCAAGGGATGAGGTAAGAGATTTGGGAGGTGGGCTGTTCAGGAGGGGAAAGGGGAAGGCAGCATGGAAAGAAAGCACAGTGTGGAGATTGAGAGTGGTTTTAAAATCAAATGAAAACTCCAATGAGTCTTAACTCTGGAAGTTTGCCTGAGAGACAGAGTCCAGATTAGCTGCAAGTAACAGGAAAAGAAAAGCAATAGTTTGTTCTGTTGCACTTCCCAGGAAGGGTCTGCAAGAGGTGCAGGATGGCAGAGAATCAAAAATTACAGATCCCAGTGGTGGGCACATGGCTGTGGGAGATCCCCTGTCCACCAGGTGTGATGGGATCAAATGTGGCAGGGTCCCCCTGCAGCCACACTGCCGGAAGGACCCTCAGCAACCCCAGATTTGCAATTGGTGGTATCCCAATGAGAGCCCATACGTACACTACCCCACGGCCGTCGGCTGGCTGAGCCCTCCCATTGTGGGTGCAGCTCAGGGTGTCCCTGCCTGGGGCTCACAGGCAGCTCAGGCTGTGTTCCTTCTCTGCTCCAGCTGGTGGGGTGGAGCCAGCAGTGAGGCCAGAGCTGTGTGAGCCAGGTGCAGCTTTCAAACCCAGCCTCTTAGCATTGCCTGTCAGCAGAGGCAGAGGGTTACCTTGGCCCATCTGTATCTGCTGGAGTGCTGCCTCAGGTCCAGGAGGCTCAGAGCATGTCTGAATGTGATCCACCAAGCAGCCATCACCCCCTAGAAGACCAGGCTCTCAGCAGATGTTCAGCTCATATCCCCTTGCAGTCTAATGCATCAGAGCTGCAGGAAAGCTGCCCCCACAGCTCTGTCTTCCCTTCAACCCCAGGGCCTGTTTCTCCTTTTCCTTAGGTACAGAAATTCCCCTTCTGCAACATGATCCCTCTGCTGATCTCATCATTTCACCTACGCCCAGCCCCCTCCAGTTTGCTCCAGGTGCTTTAGTCTTTTCTGCACCCTCCCCACCTCCATTTACCAGAGGGGATATTTTCTGACCCCCCCAGTGTCTGCAGCATCTTGCCACTGGTGAGATGCAAACCTTCACCTCTAAGCAGCGCACACAACTCTGAGCATGAGACAATCAGGAGAGAAAGAGGGAAGGGGGAAAGTATTGACAGGAGTAAATTGAGAGAAATCATAAAGCTTAAGCAGAAAGAAAGCAGTTTGAAAGGTAAAGTATTCAGAGAAAGCCCTTTCCTGGATGAATCTAATTGTTTTGTTATCTTTACCCACCAAAGCATTTACTTTGGTTTGTCGCCCGATCCACAAACACTTTCGAGGAGATGACATTACCGAAAGGCAGGAACATCTGCATCAGCTCAGCATCCCCAAACTCCTGGGGCAGATGGTAGATAAACAGGTTACAGCCCTCTGGTCCTATCAAGAGAAAAAGAAGACCCATGAATGAAGAGAAATAGGATACAAGAAAGCACATGGTGGAGATTTACTTTGGCATCTTCTCTCTCTGACTGGTGAGTGGTCACGTCAGGAAGCCGCCTGTAGACTCTCAGAGGAATGGACAAAATAGAAGACCAGGAACTCAAAAAGTCACCTAGAGGCTACGGTAACTTCAAAAGCTTTCCCAGGACACCAGGATAAAATCTAGAGAGAGAGGAATGCACCAGCACATGTGGCCATGGAAAGAACGCAATGGAGGAATAAGAACACAAAAAATGAAAGAATATGATTCATAGATTTATTTGTTCCTCATAACCTTATTTAATCTGTAGAGTTTTGGGTGACCCACACTATCCCTTGCCTCTTCGCAGTGTCTGCATGCAGAAGTTTCATTATCGCTCTTGAATCCGTGTGATGACAATAATATCACACAAACGATGATAATAAGCAGAAAGATATGCACAAACCCACAGGCTCATTTTGTTTTGTAGAATTTTATATTCATCTCCCCATGTCAACTCAGTCTGAAGACTCCCCCAGGTCTGGACAGTTATGCCACGTCCTCCATTCTAGAGTGTTCTGCAGGACAGATTTCAGGTGGATTTAATTCCAAATTACTAGACAAGAGGGACTGGCTTTTTCATCTCAATCCTGTAACATATACTCTTACCGATTTCAGAGGGTGTTTTGGAAAACATCCAGAGAGGAGTCTATAGCTGGAATATGAAATTAAAGTAGAGACCCTCAAAAAAATATTCTGTTAAAATTGTATTTTGGGGCAGAAGAGGCCAAACCTGCCTCCGGTCAAATAGCCTGGAATATAACTTTTCAACCTGACTTTTATTTTATGCATGCTGTCCTTGAGCAACAGTCAAAAAGGGACAGATGTGTCCAAGTGGTTTTGTTAAAAAAATTAAATATTTAAAACCTTTTCAGTGTTCAATAGCAGAAAACTGTATAGTTTGATGAGACAGGGTTTGTTTTTTTCATCGTTTTATTTCTAAAGGTACTTCCACCTGCTGCCCAGCTCTGCACTGACCTCAACAGGTAACTCCAGCTCTGCTTGACACAGAGGGGTCTAGATGAAGGAGATACATTGTGTGCCCTTTGCCAAAAAGGTTAGAGGTCAGAGAGAAGGAGGGTTTCCTCCTTCCCCTTAGCCCATGTGCCTACCACCCTGTGACCTGACTCAGTCAACTTTCCCCTTTTTATGTCTGGGGCACAGTGTGGGGAAGGAAAGGGTTTTTTAATACTCTCGTTTTCTTCATCAGGGCATAATTACAGTGTCATAACACAGCAAATTACAACTTTGCCTTTCCTGTTAGGGAGAGGAGTTCGCCTAGATGCTCCCACCTTTTATTACCCATTACTCATCCCCCCGGCTGGCAAGAGAAGTCCGCGAAGTCAGGATTCTGGCAGATGCCCATTTAAAGCTCATTAAAATTCCTGGGCCTCAGCATGATTGAAGTCACAGGCTCTCCACATTTCCTTTTGGATTAATGGAAAATGAAGCCCTAATGAATATTTGCTAAGCACAATTTTCCCCACTAATTTGCTAAAAGGACTGTCATGAAGGAACAGCTGATCCTTTGCATCTTGTGCATTTCCTAAAGGTCATGAGGATGGTAACAGGGTTTCTTCCAAATTGGGGGGNGAACCTCAGTGGCCCATAATCAGGCTCCCCTATTTCATGCCAAGCTTTTCCAGCTTCCCCCCACCTCCTGTCTGCCTCTTTAGTCTTCTCACTGAGCAACTATCTTTATCCAATCCTTACTGCCATCCATTTCCACACAATATAGAGATATTGGCATAATAAGCTAGATATGAAACAGTCTGAAAGTGTTAAACAAACACTAACCCCCTTAGGTGTCTGTTAAAATTGAGAAAATTCTGCCCAGGAGCAGATCACAGCCCAGAATAACAGGGAAAAAATTCATCCCTTCATCTGAACGTGCCCCAGAGCACTTCTGCTGTGGGATTTGACATCCACATTATAATAAAATGGGTAAAATTTTGGCTTTGCTGCAGTTGGTGGCAAAATTCCCACTGACATCACCGGAGCCAGCAGTTTGCACTGTAAAACTGGACAATTCTTTCAAAAATACCAGCTGCATTTCCTGGGGTCTTGGATGTGTTGTGCGTGAGTAGGGATTCTGCCTGTGTGTGCTGAGAAACACCTACCAAGGCATAAGGCAGACCAGGAGGCACACAGCTTTAACTACACCACCTTTAGCCTGGGCTCGAGGAGAGAACAACCCTTAGTTCACCTTGAAATCAGCTTTTCCTCACATGACTCAGAGACCAAGAAGAAGAGACCAGGGAAGTTGTGAAAAAGCAGGGGCCATTCTCAAAGACCAGCTCAGCTCTAAAATGTGTCTGGGAAACTTGTGCTGTGGCTTCCCCTACTGATCCAGACATTCAAGGCCAAACTCACTTTGTTTCCAACTACAGAGAGGTTTTTCTTAACTTCCAATGCTGAAAAATCTACTTGCTTCTAAGAAAAAAAAGAAAAGGGATAGTTTGATTTGCTTTGTCACCCTCACATATGAAATTTCTGCCTTTAGAATTTAACAAGCAAAATTTAACATTGCTAAATTTGTCTGTAAGTTACCTGTCACAGTCAGAGCCCTTGGTAAAGAACTCACAAAACAAGATCTGTCTGCCTCAGCCCTTC
>VZTF01006233.1:1082567-1189017 GCA_013397755.1 Cnemophilus loriae | reverse complement strand
TTTTTTTTTTTTCCTTTTCCTGATTCAAGTTAATTTGGGCACTCCATGGAAGGCTGTGTGTTTGCATGTATGGCTGTCTTGTTGCATACTTATGTATATTTCTAAGAAACCAAAGACAAAATCATAAGGAAGAAATTCTTTACTATGATGGTGGGTGAGGCACTGGCACAGGTTGTCCAGAGAAGCTCTGGATGCCCCATCCCTGTCAGTGTTCAAGGCCGAGGGGGATGGAGCTCTGAGCAACTTGTTCTGAGCAACTCTGTCCCTGTCCACGGCAGAGTGTTGGAACTAGAGGGTCTTTAATGTCCCTTCCAACTCAAACTATTTTATGATTCCATTTGTTGTTCATCTCAGAATGCTTTAAAGACCTTAGTCAGTTCTCAGTGCACAAATGCAATGAGTTCTAAGGGACTTGCCCAGGATACTGGAACAACAGAAAAACCACAGTTGTTATGGAACAACAGAAAAACCACAGCTGGTATGGAAAAACCTTAATGAAGGGTCCAACTCTCTTTTTGGAGAAAAAGTTCTTGTTTTGGACAGAGTTAATGGATTATTGGAGATCACTATAGTTGGCAGTTCGGGGCTGAATACAGTAATAAAATTTTATGACAGGCATTACTTTTGTTTTCAAAAGGGCTGTAGTGCAGCTTGAAATCTAACCCCTATGACACACCATCAGAAAAAATGAATTTCGACACTGATGTCTGCCATGGCTCTTGGTTTTATGACATGTATACATTTTATGACATATATACATGTCTGTTCATTTATATACAAGAAGAACAGTTAGCCTTGATTCGGACAACAAGGCAAGAAGAACTTTAAGAACTGCACAGTTTATGGATGTTCTGTACATTACAGGCAAACTGTGCTGGATAATGCTAGATAATGGAAAAACCTGTGACTGAGGGCACAGAACCACACGGTTGGTTTGGCTTGGCTGGACTTGAGCTGAGCGATTGATAAGCCATTGCTCTGCCCATGCTTCTCACACTCGAGCTCATTGTCAGTTTTTTAACACAAGGACAGCTTCAGACCCAATCTCTCCCTGAGTGCCCACCTTCAACAGAAGTGAGCTCCATATACCTGTTCTGATATCAGCTATCCATCATTGCATCCCAGTACTGGGAGGCAATGTCAGGAGGAAAGGCTATGATAAAGTTTGTTTTCCAACAGTAATTAAAACTGGGCTAACCCATGAGGCTGTATGAAGTCAGGCTGCAGCACTTTGGTCAACTCCACACCTCACCTCTACAGCAAACACTCAGAGGATGGAATTTCATTGCCTCTTCTGCTTGCCCAGCATGTTTGAGCACAGCACAGATAAGAGCCACAAACCTGTGCCACGAGGTTGTACTTCCGAGTTTCAGAAACTACATCAAGATGAGTAATACCATGCAAACTTAAAATTACCTCCAAGTTTTGTGTGGTTAACACGGCCTGAATCGAGATTTTATCTTAAGCTTTGATAGTTTTGGATCTGTTCCACCCTATGCGCCCTGTCAGCTGCCGGCAGCCTCAGTGCTCATGTGGAAGTAATGAGTTATCTTTACATGAAAGTTGCAGCAGCAAAACGTCCCTGGGCTTGTTATCCGTCTGGGATCCAGGAGTGGAGAGCTAAGATTGTTATTAACAATGTGATCACTGGTGTTGTTGTGGTGGTAGGGCTGGTTCACTAACGAATCAATGTTTGTGCACATCCTTGCAAACCTAAAGTACTCTTCTCAGCACTGAGCATTATTATTATTATTGAGTTCCCTCTCGCTGTGTTTTCCTGTTAAAGGTTAGAGATGCTTAAAGGTCTTGACCCTCTGCTAAAGGGGAGTGTTGTGCTTTAGGGAATATTCCTCTAGCAAGAAGCAGAGAAAGCCACAGCCTCTGAGCACTGCAGGAAAATGAGGAACACTGGGAATGGCAGCCTGCACTGGACTGGTGGTTCATCTCATGTTGCTGTCCCCCAGCCATCCTCATTCTCAATGCCAGCTGCTTATAGGAAGGAGCAGAGTTATGAGATAACTTGTCCACTGGGTGACACTCACTCCTAAACCACAGAGACATACCATGCCTTGTAAACACAGGGGTCTTACGGGCAGAGGGTCTTCAAAGTGTGCACCACAGCTTTCCCTTACTTCTGGTGGTTTCTGGCACAGTGCTTTGCTGAGCAATGATCTGCTCGCCATTTTGTCCTGTGCTTAATCTAGCCCCAGTAAGTAATAAAAAGCAAAGTCCTTCAGCATGGGGGAAACATCTCTGTAATGATACGATAGGTCTGTGCATCTGTTCTCACAGCAGGGACATGTACTAGAGCTAATCAGGAGCTGGAAGTTGTGTTCCCCAGGAAATTCTGACATAGGAAAAAAATTAATTCCAAATTAGATGGAAATGACGACATTTCTAATTTTCTTACAAAATGAGATTTCTCCCCCAAAGTAGTTTTAGATCATCAGAATGTTTTAGTTTGATGGTGTAATCTAGATTAATTTCATTCTGACTCTTACACTGTATTAAAATATTAAATGTAATTACATACATATGATAACACATATAATATAGAATATGTCTGAATTAGTGATCTAATAGAGGGTGAAATTTAAAATACAACTATTTCAAATGAGAGTTGCTAAGCTGGAGCACCTGACTTTAATGTCTCACTTAGGCAAGGAGTCCCCTCCTTCTAGTCAAAAGGGAGTGGACTCCTTGGAGGACAACTGGAATGGAACCACCCAAGTGGGTTTCCTCTGAGGATTCCGCTGTTCCCCACTGACTCTAAAGGAAATGCTATACGGCACAGATTTCTCCCAAGGCATTTACGTGCAAAAATGGTAGAGTCACCTCTCCTTATTCTTCATGTCTTCTGTGGAGCCATCCAGTCCTGTGGAGTAGATTACCCCGGCAACTCTCATAGTCATCGCAAAGAAGTAGGAACTTTTATTACACGATTTTGCTCATCCTGATATAGGGATTGTGCTCCCCAAGCTCTGATTGATGTTTCCAGATTATCAGTGGAGGCTGGAAGGCTGAAAGGACTAGATCAGCTACTTTAAATAGCAAGTCCTTGTTCTCCAAATAGCAGGTGTCTGAAATGATATTACTGGCTTTTAATGAAGGGCCACTAGTGCTTTTTTCCCCGTAAAGCTCTTTATTCCAATACAATTGCATTTTTATCTGCATTCTTGTTGTTTGTCTCAAACAGAGGCCCCAGCTGGACATTAATGGTTATGTTGCTAGCTGGTCTTTCCATGTCCCATGCACACCAGCATGCTTTCCTCCCTGGTGACTGAAGAGATCTCATCAGCAATTCCCCACATGGATGTTCCTCCACAGTAGTGTTGGTGACAGTGACACCCTGCCTCATATGGAAATGGAGAAAAACTCAGTGGACCAGGGATTCAAAGTAATTTGGTGTTTAATGGATGCTCTCGGTGCATGAGGAGGGGAACCAATGAGGTGGAGATGGCTGGGATCACGAAGGAGGACATCACTTTTACTCACCTTCTCTCTGTTGCTGTGGGATCATGGGAGGTGGCTGTGGGAACGCTTGGCTTATCTGGCCATAAGCAGCAGGATAAGCAGCTAAGGGGGAGAGAAAGGGAAAAAAGAAAGAAGGACAGATTTCAGTGCTGGGAAGGAAGGAGCTTTCAGTCCAAACCACCACACCAAGCTAGATATAGGCTTTGCCCCTGCGTTTTGGCTCTGTGAAGGGCCATCTCGTGCAGCCTGAGGTGTGGCATAAGAGCCATGGTCATGCTCCAGGAGGTGCCACAGGGCTCTAAGCATCCTCCCTCCCTCCAGCTCCACCAGCAGTGACACCCAGGGCAGCCATGCAGTGTAAATGGGGGGCTCTGCTGAGACCTCTCCCAGCAGAGATGCGCAACCGTTCCAGGTGGTGACACGAACATGTTCACTCACGACCTCAGCACAGAGATGCCCATGCTGACAGCCACGCACAGAGCATGTGCACACCTTTCCCCCACCTCATCTCTGGCACCCTGATTAACTCCCATGCCCATAAAAACAGTTCACACGTGTCTTTCCCCCCTTCATGTGCCCACAGGCTGTATAGACGCAGTTGCATGTACACTCTCGGATATACATTTTCTTTCATGCCCATAGAGGCTTCCTCTCTCTCACACCAACACAGTGGAAACAGTGAGCAGCAATTAAACAATTTTCCCCATCTCAGCTCCCCCACCAAGCAAACAAGGGGAGCCATTCACTACCACAGATGGTAGATGATGTGCCTTGCTGCTAAAAATACAGAGTATGGGTTGCCTGCAAGACCAGAGAGAAGAGGATAGGGGCCATGTGTGTGCAGAGGGGTTAATTAACAGCTCAAAGGGTTGAGTTGCTTCCCATCTATCAAACCTCACAAGCAATAAATGACAATAACTAAAACACCGGCAAATGAAGCCCTACATGGAGAATTAAATTAAGTTTCCAGATACAGCGCTGACACAAGATAATAGCCATTCCTCAGCGGGAACCCATGATTGCTCCAGTTACCACAGGAAATAATGACTTTGGGGTGGCAGCTTCCTCGCAACGTTGGCCATGGACACCTGTGAGGGGAGGCTGAACACGGCAGGGTCGTGATCTGCACCAGGTCACTTTGGCTAGTGTCAGTCCATCAACTGCAAAGGAGCTGCTCAGCAACACAGGGCAACACGAGTGGAGGCTGACCCATGGGGAGCTGTGGTGAAATCTGCTTGGAAGCGGGGGGATGTCTGGGTAGCTCTTAAGCAAGGCTCAGACTGACTAAGTGGGGCATGGCCAGTAGATACACCCTAAAAAAATGGGTGTGTGCAGGCATTCCATACCCTGCCAGGCACAGCAGCAGTGGCTCTGCAGAGTCTGGCTTCCCACCTTCCCTCTTTGCTGCAGCACTCAGGAGACCTGTTTTAGAAAGTGGCCCCCAAAGCAGTGGCCTGATTTTGCACTTGTGCACTGTGCTAAGGCAGACTAGGCACAGTTCTGTTGATGAAGCTTCACTGAGGTACCAGTCAGTGGGAGCCTTTCCCTGGGAAAGGGAGGAGGTTGCCTCCTTTGTGAGAGAAAACCCTGGATGTCTTGATTTTTGTGCCAATTGAATCTGGGAGTCTGTGGCCTCCTAGTTTGTCCCTGTATCAGCCCCTTGAGGTGTGTTCAAAGGATAATGGCTTTAGAGAAGAGAAAGGTTTATTGGGAGAAAGTGTTAATACTAACGACCTGCGTACTGCTGCACTCCAGCGTAGGCTTGCTGCAAGGGATCTGCTGCAGTGGGGCTCTGTGCTGTGGAGACACAAGAGAGACAAGGAATTAAGGGGTTAAAACATGATAGGCACTCTCCCCTTATCTTTTATCATCAATATGTATTATGAAACAGACAGACCCAGGGGCTGAGGGTTGAAGAGGAGCAGCTCACTCGCCCTATGGACAGGAATGTGGAGAACTCCCCAGGATTGCTAAGAGGGTTCTGTCCCCCAGCCATCACCCTGTGAGACCTTGGAGCAGAGGACAAGTAAACCTCTCTCCTCATTTCCCAAGCTTAAATTATGGATCTGCACCGATCATGCAGATTTTTGGCATTAATCAACCCCAAAGAACCCTCATCTTAAGCCAGGACTAAAACTGTGCTAGGTGCTGTGCAAACTCAGATCTCAGTGACAGCTACAGTCACATGAAACTTTCAATCAGAGCAGAAAACAACAGGGGCATAGCAGGAGGAAGGAGAAGAGAACAAAGCAATGGCTCCTGTCATCCCCACATCCCTTCGAAGGACTGTGTTGCTGCCAGGCAGCCCCCAGTGAGAGAGAAGAAGCTGCATGGAGGGGAGGGGGACACCACTTGTCTGCTCCAGGGAGGATGCTGTGAATCTCTGCATAAGGCATGCAGTCTCTTGCTGGCTTCAAAGTGTATTTTCTCTCTTTACAAGTGTGCATTCCTCCCCACTAAAATTGTTTATTTTTGTGAAACTTTGAAGTCTTGCTCAAATACAACCAAAGCTAGTTAAGAATTTTTTTTTTCTTTTTCTCCTTTGGTTGATAGGGAGAAAAAAGAGAGAGAAACATGTTGGATAAGCTCTTTCTTTATCTGCATCAATAAAAAATTTAAAGCAAAGCTTGGCTAAACCTCCAGTCCAAATGTCACCTTGGCCCTAATATTTCACTTCTTATTATGAGTTTAATTTGTATTTATTGGTACTGCACAGTTCTACATTTATGCAGTCCCTCCAACCTATTCCTTGTAGGATGATCCCTTAGGGAACTGCCACTTTCCCACATCCATCCCACCTTTTTTCCTTCTTACCCGCACAGAGGTGTGGCTGGAGGCAAGGCTTGGAGGATGCAAAGGTGGGGGCCTCTTGGAAGGAAATCTGGTGCCATACACCTATCCAAGGAAAGACACTGACTGTATGGCAAAGTGTGGGGGAGGTTGTCATACGTGAGTATTACATACCCAAGGAACACGGATAAAGTGTTTTCTTACAAATAGAAATACCAGCTCAAAATTTAACTCTAAAGATCACCATTGGTCATGATGGAAACTTGCAAGGTCTTGCACTTTTCTCCCAAAATACAAGGAGGAATGGTGAAACGACCAAATTTGAGGTGGCAAACCCAATTAGCTGGCTAAGGCTTGGAAGCTCCTGTTCATTATGTATATTACTGGATCATATATGGATATTATGTGGACTTTGAGGTTGGGGTAGTCTTGGGAAGAAATAAGTGGGATTGCAGTCTTAGGTTGGAATGGTTTCCTAGCTGACTTTTGGCAAGTCCCTCAATATGTGTGTATGTGAAATGGGAAAGCACTGTCTTGCTGTAAGGATTTTCATTTCTTACAAAATGATGTGAGGAGAATACATTAAAACCTGTGGGAGGTCAGTGGAAGGCAGGGTAGAGATTCTACACTACATTTTTAAAGAGTAGTTGTTCCAGGAATATATTGGAGGTAATGTTTGGAAAATATAAAAATTGTTTTTACTTACACCTTTCTTCTTGAAGAAGAAACCAACTAAAATCTATTCTTTTTAACCTCTGCTTAAAACTGTTTTCCTCGAAAAACAGAATATTGATCATATTGCTCCACAAGAAAACCAAATAGCTATGAAAAGTTGAGTAATACTTCAGTTCCCTCACCCCTTTAGGAGAATGGATCATAATAACTTAGATCCTTCAAGACATGTCAGGTAGAAGATTTCTCCTGAGGAAGGTGAGGGAACCTGTGGTGAGAGAAGCAAATCTTTATAACTACGGTTTTGCAGACTGCAGTGAAGGAGAGGATCTGCCATCTCTGCCCCAAAGGCAACTGTCCTTCTTTCATTGCATAGAAGAAGGAATTGTCTCTGTTGCTCAGGAAATGCAGTTACAGTATTTCATTCCTCCCCAGATGAGGCTGATTCATGCATACTTGTTCTCCCCCTGACCTGCTGATAATTAGCGATGGCTGACACTTTGCTGATACAGGAGAAGTCACTAAGCAGAACCTGTCTGGCTGTGGTCCTTTCCTTTATTCCTTGCCTTATCTGGGCACATGTGAGACCTGCCCAACCTCCCAGCTTTAGCTGAGTCTATCTCCTGGGCACTACCACCTGGCTCACTGCAGAGCTGCTCTGCTTATTCTGCCTGTGGATATCTCACCTGCCTTTGGAACCATACTTTGACCATCAGAACTAAGATATTCTGCTTACGAAATATATGCTGAGAATCCTGGACCACCTTTGAGATTGAATATTAGAACACAGCGAATACTTCATTGAAAGTGTTTGGGATAACAGGCCATGAAATGCAGCCTTTCTGCCTTCCACACTAAAGCTTTCAGAATTCATTATTTTCCCAAGAATTAATGACATGCCACCAGGGTAATATCTAACTGAGTGTTTCTCACGAGGCTGCCTTGTGACCCAGGTCATGCACAGGATTTCCTCTTAGCTCACAGCACATGCAAGCCAGTGGGAAGGCTCTGCCCTGCAGGAGTTAGCTTTGCTCCAACCTGGAAATCACTTCCTCATGGGAAAAGAATATGCTAAGTATCTGTTCTAACAGACAGGGCTCTAACTGACCCAACCATCCCTGGATGCTCTTGAAAGGAGAGTTGAAAGCACCTCTGGGAAGGCACCAACTCCTGGCTTGGGGCTGTGTTTTACTTGTAGTCTCATACCCTGCCTTGGCCATTTGGGAAAAGCAAAAGTTGTGGTGAGTCACAACCAGCAGGAATTTAACTTGGCACTTCTTAAAAGTGATGACCTCTGTTCACTGAAGGACTTGCCTTCCTTAGCTTGAAGACTGTGTTTACTCAGCAAATGAAGATGTGACTTCAGCACAGTGGACGTTGACGTGTCCGTGCTGGCCAACAGGGCCTATGAAGATGCAGGGACACAGACTCCAGGGCTGGCTGGACACCCTGGCAGGAAGTCATAGCATTTTGGACACCCACAAGCACATCTTCATGCTGCTGCTCACCCTGCCAGATGAAATCAGACCTAGCGAAGAGCATAACTGCCTGTGCTCCCAGATGTAGCATGGATGAAGCCAACAGCTGGTATTGATCCAGAAATCTCAAGACACAGATTAGGCATTTGGGGAAGTTGTGCCCGTGCTGCGTTCCGTAAAGTGACAGCCCTCTTACATGTTAATGACCTGTGAGGAGTTCATCAAGGGCTCAGATATATGAAGAGCTCACAAATCAGTCAAGCTACCACAGGTGTTAGGTGTGGCTGTAGCCCAACACATGCTAAAATTTGAAGTGATTGGAAGTTATGAGTAATTTCTGTATCTCAGCACAAGGAGACCATCAGGTAAGGTTTCTTTATTCCTCCATAAGGTACACATAACTTGACAGGGTGGCCTTCGCATAGATCATTACTGGGAGAGTTAACCTGCCTCAGTCACCCTTTCTCCCCATCCAGCCTGCCAGTCTTCTTTGATACTGAAAATGTTAGTTAACACAAACATACAGGGCTGGGAAAACACCTCAGCTCCTCTGTGTGCTATCTGTGCCAGGGTGCACGCCCACAGTGGCACACAAGGTAAATAGGTGTATAAGGGCTGGTAAGAGCTATAGATGAGAGACATGGGTATCATAGAGCACCTTACAGCAGCTTTTGGACCAGAATCAGTATGTCTCTAAGATGTATCATCATCCAAAGACCTTGGATGTGCTGACTCTCTGCCAATGTTCCTAAAAAGAACATTTGAAACAGATTTCCTTGTGGCCAGACCCATGGAGGTGTCATGTCCAACATACAGACGTTTCCAAGATTAAAGGTGGTGTAACGTAAATGCTGAGAATCATCTGGTGGAGGGAAAAAAAAGCAGAGGCTCCTGAGAGGCCAGAGGACAACTATCAATCACATCAGCCCCACTGAAGTCCCTGTGGCCTTGCTGCTTTCTAGGAGCTGAGGATCTGGCCTTGCCAGGGCAAACTAAACGTGTACTGTGAAAACAGATGCTGATAGTAACTTCATTTGGCAGCTCAGGGCAAGAGCCTTATCCCTGGACGTCTCCTCTATATTAATTTGATCATTTCCATATCTCCATGGGAAAAATCCTGCTCAGATACAATTGTCTCTTTGTAAGACAATCCTGGCCAAGATGCCACAAGGTGACCATGGCAGATAACCTTCCATAAACCTGGAGACATAAAACAAGCCAATGACCTACTATATGGCCATAAATATAAATTTAACGAAGGCAGCACTTATTCATTAGGCAGAAGTCAAGAAATGACTCCCAAGTCCTTCAAAGAAAGTAGATCCGTTAATGTCACTTTCCAAATCCTCTGCCTGATGCCAAAAACTGAGGATGATTGCCCAAGTCAGCATGAAATACCAGTGCTTTAAAATTAACACCAGGAAACTTTCTTACTTCTGAAATATCTCTAGATTGAAATCCAACTTTTTAAAGGGGCTTTCAGTTAGTGTTGGGCCTGACATTTAGCTTTTGTCAGAGAATGAATGGATGGAGGTGGCAGAATGAATAAAATTGCTAAAAATAAATAAAATTGGTTTAAGTGATATTCTATAAAGAACCTTTCCTGAGGTGTCAGTAGCCTGACTCCAGTGTCTGTTTGAGACAAGCTGTTATATGGGTGCCCCAAGTGAAAATGTTTGTAGCGGACAGAGGGCTGGAGTCTGCTGTGGTATTCAAGGGTGTAAATCAGGAGGATCTGCACAGAAGCGAGTGGGCTGGCGAGGAAAAAGGATGATAGTTACAGCCTGAGCCGTCAAAAGAGGCCTTCCAATACCCTCAGTGGACTCTGGGACGGCCTCCTTGTCCCAGCTCAGGCAGGAGAAGGCCAAAGTGGTCTGCTCTCTGAAACCAGAGGAGCCCACTGCTTCTGAAAGGCAAAAGCAGAGCCTGGCACATTTTTGGCCCCTAAGGTGCCTTGTGATTTCACCTTGGTGGAAGGAGTCATCTTACTCCTATGTGATATTCTCTCCAGTCCTTGCTTCTGATTATCTGTGCACTTTGTGACTGACAGGCTCATTTCTATCTATTTCACTCTGTTTTGCAGAGAAACTTCCTATAGAGGTCTGAAACAGTGTGTTATGAGCTGGATCCTCAGCTTTGTGCTCTGCCCCATCTATTCATTCCTCTCACTGTCCTGGAGGTATTCCATGCCTCTCCCAGGAGCTGCAGCTTGGCCACTATCACCTTTGGCAAGGTGGATGGGGGAGGAGGGCAATCAAAGTGAGGCAGTGCTGTTCAGTCAGTGTGGGGGGGGTAATAACATAATGACAGGGGGAAAAAAAAATCTATGTGAAGGCCAGGATTAAAATAAATAAATAACTGAGTGGGAGGGCTCTATTCACCTTCTCCTTAAATCCAATTTAAATCACTCTCTACAGCCCTAATCTATATCCATAATTATATCATTTCGTACAACAAGCTTGCGAGAGGTCTTAAGAAATTTATGTAGATTAAAATTCATGGGTGCCATAGTACAGATTCCATATTATTAAGATTGATTAGGACAGCTGATGCTGTGATTAAAGAAGCCAGCGCTTACTGTTGTAATTAATTAGGTATTCAGACACAACAATAACTGCAATAACAGAAAGAATGTGCTGATCTGGCAGAAAACAGTGGCTGATCCTGTGTTTTATAGTCTCATTTTGCCTTTTAGGAGTGGACACCACTCAGTTAAAGACATGCTGTCCCTCTGTCCCTTCCCCTACACATCAAAAGAGCAAAGAATTCCAGGGTTTTTGTACCCTCTGCTTCATCCTGTTAGTAGGAAAAAGCCCTTTTGGTAGCATCCCCAGGTATTGTAAGTGATTGTTTTGGACAACATGTTGACCTACTATAAAATTCATATAGTTCAATCATGGAAGCCAAGATTATCTTTATTATTTTCTTAATAGTCCCACCTCCAAGCCTCATCCCTAATCATGTTCCTTCTGAGATGGATGCTGAGCAAGAACATGATAGGAGACACGTCTGACAATGAAGAGCTTCCAGGTAACAAAGCAAGTAAGACACAGATGACTCAGAAATGCAGACAGGTGGACATGGCTAGTCAAGGTGACGAACATTCAACAGCAAAGCCAGGACCAGATTTCCCTCTTTGCCGAAGGCCATAATCACATAAGTCAGGGTCAGGTTTTAAAAGCTCTTAAGGCACTCTAAGTCCATATTTTGGGGGAATTTAGTTTAAGTCATCTTTAAAAATAAAGCTCAAGGTCTTAACATCAGCACAGAGTCTGATTTGTATCTATACCTTCTTCCAGATCAGAGGAGAAAACACTTTTGCTCTGGAAAGGCTCACACAACTGCCTTAAACAACCTCATTCATTACAGCTGCAGCATGGTCATTGGAAGTACATGGCATCATTAAAGTGGTTTAGACTACAACTGAAGATGGCAACTTGTTATTATATTTTTAATGAGTGCACTCCTTAACTTGTTTATTTTACCAGTAAAGTGTGGTTTATGGCACGTGGCAGATTGTTACAAATGGGTCAAATAAATGCTTCCTAGTCATAATGATGTCTCAGGTGCTCACTGCTGCAGTTTTGGAACTGCTGATACAACATATGAACAGGAAAGCTCTCATCTGGAGATTTAGGGTGGACAAACAGTACAGAGCCAGAGATTGCCTGTAGTGAGGAACTTAGCCTCAGGGCAGCTGAGCCAGGCACATTTCTAGGCCATAGTGTATGTCTGGACCAAATGCTGTGGGGTTTGGTTTTCATCCCGGACCTTCTACAGGTGCAGGCAGGTCACTCTTTTTCTGTTCTCCTGATCCACCCCCTCTCTAAACTCTTCCTGTCTAACACGTTTCAGGCCTGAAATGCTAGGGTGGACACTGGGGTGTAGGAAGCCAGCCCTTTCCTCTCCCTGCACCAGTGCAGCCCTGCTCTTGCCCAGTGCCACCGGATGGTGCCTGCCATGATCAGAACTGACACTGGACTCACTGGTCTGGAGCAGCAGCCTGCCCACCAGCAGCACAGCTAACTGACAAGGCTGTCATAGCAGCATGCTAGTAACTCCTCCCCTGCAAAATTTACTTGGGTAATGATAACAGTTACAGATGGAGTCTCAATGCTGTCTATGCTGGCAGTGGGTGAAGTTGGTGACTGCTTGATACCACTTTGTTGAGGCAAGGAAAATGAATTGATGGTCTTCGTTCAGTTACAAAGACATAAGTTGCTACAGAACAGGAACTCCCTTGTGAGGCAGACCTTTACTGCCTGTCTCAGTGGTGACTTGGAAAAATGTGGGCATAAAAGCTTGGCTGCCCATTTGTACTGACAGCTAGTCCTCATTAGAGAGGGCTGGACCTCGACCAGGGTATGAAGTGGAGATTGCATTCTTGCTAGCCCAGACGCACCCACTGTGTGCTAAAGGGGAGAGGTGGTGGAGAAACTTATGCTGGGTCTGCAGAGTGGAGAGATAGAGCCAGTCCTGGAAGTGGTGAGCAGTCAGAAACAAAACCACTGTGTGCCTGAAAATGGTAAATGAGGTGACACACTTTTAATGGACTACAAGGTACTGAGAGGACTTAGCTTTTTTGTCCTTAGCAACCTAAATCCAGACCAAATGCACTGAGTCAGAATCATAGAATATCCTGATTAGGGAGGGATCCACAAGGTTCACCAGAATCCTGCACAGGGGAACCCCGAGAGTCACACTGTGTGCCTGAGAGTGTTGTCCAAATGCTTCTTGAACCTGTCAGGCTTGGTGCTGTGACCATTTTCCTAGGGAGCCTGTTACAGTGCCCAAGCACCCTCTGGGTGAAGAACCTTTTGCTGATATCCAATTTAAATCTCCTCTGACACAATTTCAGGCCATTCCCTCAGGTTCTGTTACTGGTCGCCAGAGAAGAGATCAGTGCCTGCCCCTCTGCTTCCTCTTGTGAGGAAGCTGAAGAACTCGGCACCTGTGAAAGCATTCCCCATCTAAGGCTCCACAGAGCTGGCAGACCACTGGCCCATCCCTGGCTCTGGTCAAGCTGGAGATCCTTTGGGCCAGGAGGAGTAAGGGGGATGTAAGATGCTATGTGGTGTATTTCCACTTCTTTCTGGGCACATCATTGGACAGAAGATTATGGAGCACTCCTCACTTTTCTGGGAACTCTTCTTTGTTCCTTCTTCCAGTTCTCTCATTTCACTGATTCTTTGACAGCCAACCCCTTCTCTCTGTTTTTTGCTGCCCTTTGGTCTCGTGATTTTCTCATCTCTCCCTCCACTTCTCTTACCAAAGGCTTGATCTTTGGAGTGAGAATTTTGTCTAGTCCCTCACAGTGCAAGCCAGCAGGGCAGGACCTGTTACCAGAGAGCAGAATTCTGATGATGTGAGACACAGCAGAAGCCAGTGCAGATGGTCTCTACCGTTACTGTACACCACACATGGTTACAAGAGAGGCTCTGGGCTCTGGGTGGCTAAGAAGCTTTGGCAGAAGAGTGCAATCCCTGCTACTATGACTAATGTGGAAATGGCAAACGGTCTTGTGCTGCTGCGAAGCGACTCCCAGGATCATGGCACAACAGATTATGCTCTTTGTCTCCACTATATATTGTGACACATTGCCACGTTCAATAGCTCTGCAAACTGAAAGATTAAAGGGCAGGAATTAATACACAAAAAGGTCAAATCTCTAAAGGGGCTCAGACTGGTGGAAGGGGAAATACTTATTGCCTTGTTATTCACTCTGTGGCAAAAAGTGCACTGAGGCAATATGTACTGTCTGATCTTGGAGAAGGTGAGACCTTGGCTTGCAAAGGTTATGCCTGCAAGGAATGGTTTTCTAGTGACACTGCGTGGATCCATAGCCTGACCAGATTTGCAGACAAAGCTAATTCCTGTGGGGACGGGGGCTGTGATCAAAGCCCTGGCGAGTAGGGATGTTCAAAGTACTCTGGCCTTTGCCACAAAACCATGGATGGTTTGGTAATCTGACTGAAATGATACCATGTACATCCCTTCTCCAGTCAAAGGGAACCTTGGAAAAAGAGCACAAGGGAAGAGAGAAGAAAAAAGAGTGAAATTACAGACTAAATACAATTACGTAATATGGACCTGTTTTTATAAAGACTGTGGTATTCTGGAATCCTTTGGATGCAGCATCAAAAGTAATATGGCTGGTCAGAAAGGTGAACATGTAGACAAACTGCAGAATTAATGGAATTTATTAGGGTCTAAGTGATATGGATGTCATGCCCCTAGAGATGTTCATTGTCCTGTTTTGCTATTTTCAGGCAACAAAGAACATTCTGCTACAGGCTGTAATGGTGTGAACCCACATTTGAGGTTTTTTTTGTGGAGTATGAAAGAGTATCTGAGAGCAATATTCAGGATTTAAACAATATATGGCAAGTCATAATCATAGCAAGACTATGATTATGTACATAATACTGCAGCAGTCTTAGCCACTTTCACAATGAGAGATACACCATAAAAGAAAGCTGTCTGGAAGATGCTGACTTTGGATGGGAACTGTGATGATCTTCCCTTCTCCATAGTGTTACTGCAATTGCCTGCTCAGCTGTAATATTTTATTTCTACCCTTCCATTTAGAGACAGAGCCACGCAGAACCATAGGGCAGTAAGAGACGCAATAGAGGAGAGTGAGAAAAATCCCATAATGATGGAGCAGGCTGCTCAGTGAAAATTTCTTTCTAACCCCAAACAATTAGTGGCTGGCTTATATCATAAAGCATGAAGTTTTGTGTCCTATCTACATTTTTATCCAGTCTAATATGGCTGTGGATGTTCTCATTACCCATATACATGTCTAATCCTTTTATTTTTTATGCTGCTAAGCTCCGGGACTGAATACAGCCTGTGGCAAGGAGGACAGGTTTGAAAAGTGCATAAATGCTTATGAGAAGGAGCTCAATTAGATGGAGCAAACACATGATGTAAGCTATGTGGACTTGCTTTCAGCATTCCAGAGATAGACAAAAGCATAACGAGAGGTGAGTGTTTGACCTGCCACTGTTCCCTTTATATCTCTGCTATAACTTAAGGTGTTGCTACATTATGGGGGAAGCTGAGCAATGAGAAAGACAAATATATTGCTGAAGTTACCCTGAGAGAAATTCAAACTTTATACAGCTGAGGCTGCTTGGATGTCAGCTTTAGTGGCAGAAGGGAGTCTGTATGCCTGCAGCAAAGAGGGGCAAGATGACTGTCACCTTTCAGTGTGTCAGCCTGTTGGTGTTTGTGCGGGGACTTACTGCGAATTGCTGCCTGAGCAAGTCTCTCTGAAACTCAGAGAGAATCAGATTAAGGACACTGACTTTTATATAACCATGGATGAAATACCAAACTGAAAGGCTTCTTTAATTATGGGGATGGTAACAAAAGCTCGAGCCATTAAGATTCACCTAGAAAGAACATCTTTTCTCTGATACCCACAGTAATGAATCAACGAAATTGGCTAAAAGGATCTAAACAAACCAGAAAAAAAGGACAGACATTCATAGACATGGATTAATAAACAGAGAAATGATTGACTGGCGAACAGGTATATATTGAAATAAATGGACAGAAGAACAGATAACTGTGTTTATATAACCTTAAAGACAAAATGCTTTCTCAGTGTTGTGGTTGAGCTCATTGAGCATACTGAGGGTTCTCTGCAATCTTCTGATGCCTTCATAAGACTCCAAAAGCTCCCCACCCCTTAAGCTGCTAAAACACGTGTACATGCCTAATTTTGAGTACAGTAAGTCCTTTGATTTTAATTCTGCTTAGAGCTGAACTCAAACTCCATGTTTGCAAAATGTTTGTTGGGAGGAGGATGATTATTTGTCAAAACCTAGGTAAGACTCTAGTATTTCTATATTATGTGATATTTTTCCTTGTAGCTCATAAACTCCCCTATGATGATGAATCTTCTGAGTTTTCAGGACTGGCTAAGACTGGAAGAATTATTTTTTTCTTAGAGTTTTTTGGGGCTTTTTGGCTGGAGCACCTAACTCAGTATTTGATTTCCTAACAGACTAGATCACTCTACCAGTTCCCCAGGGAAAAATACTCCTTTGTCAGCTGGTGATTAGGATCAATTAGTACCATTTACTTAAATTTTTATTGCTATGATTGTTACCATTAGTATGTGTACAGCGATGGTAAAAAATGTCTTTCTAGAGGAAGTGTATTGGAGGAGAGATCTATCTCAAATCTCGAGGACGCTGGAAAAATGTAGGTGCATATTAAGGAATGGTAAACTCTTGAGTTCTTGGTAATTACAGACTTGGACTGTATGTATATTTGTAAATACAGGCATAGGGGCAGGTATATATCCTTTAAGCTCCCTCGTTCATCTCTGACTGCCAGTGCTTGCAAAATCACTTTAGTGCTGGCGTCTTTGAGCTAGGCACAGTGTGAATCCCAGCAGCAGTTCTCCTGCAGTGTGTGCCACCAAAGGGTGACCCCGAGTTCATTCAGAGGCTATATTGATGCAGCTTCACTCTCCAGGCCTGGTAAGACAGCAGGATTTGTGTGCAGTGAGCATTTTGGAGATCAACACCTGCTCCCTGCACACAGGAAGCTGTTCGGGTCAGTGGATATGTGGACCCTTTGGATCATCCTCCTGGAGCCATCTGGCTGCAGGGGAATTCCAGCAGGAGATACCAGTGCTGGGTGCAAACAGGCTTAGCACAGCTCCTTGAGGGCTAACCGGAAGCAAGACCCTTGGGAGTACTGCGAGGGGATCTGCCAGCATGAACTGCTCAGGAGTCAGGTCAGTTTTCAGCTGAAGCAAAACATGCTGGTTGTCCTGACTGTATTCACCAGACATGGTATCCAGCAGATGAGCACTCAAATATTCAGTACACAGTTTTTCCACCTCCAACATGCCCTTGATGTTTATCATCCAGATTGAACCGTTTAACACTGTAGCTGCGTAAGACACAATACACCAATGCTGTAATGAGCCCTGGTGGTGTGGGGTATAATCCTTCCGAACCTATGCCACAGGCATAATAAAGCCTGTGGGTGTGGACAGTATCCCTAGGACAGAGGGAGCAGGCTGTGGGCACAGGATTGGTCTGGCTTACCTGGATAAGGGTGAATGCCATTAGCAAACACGGCTTCAGCGGCTGGCTGCCCATTAGCCTGCGGCGGGAGGCCAGTGAAACCATTCACCCCAATTGGTGATGGGATGCTAGGCACAGCTGGTGCAGTTATGCCAGGAGGCGTGCTTCCACCTGCAAATGGGGAGGACACAAGGGCAGAGCTGGTGAGTACTGGAAACAACAACTTCATGGAAAAAACTGCTGACACAACAGCTGTGACCACCACATGAGAAAAAAAACAAGAAATGAAAAAACTCTCAAGCTGTTGAGCAAATAAACAGACTGCTTGCAATTGCTCCCCTGTTCAGAAAGCACTCAAGCAAAGCTTGAAAAACCTCCAAAAACTCTCAGCCCCAGCTTTCTACAGCAGTTCCAATCAGATTCCCTTTGGATCTCTGTGGGTGTACCGATTTCCAGGACTGCTCTGTCTGCACTCTCTCATGAATACATCTTTCATGTGCAAACTCATTCTGAACTTTCTCAGCACTAGGGATCCTTAAAAGACTTGTCAAGTTTATTTGTAGCCTAAAGGTAGCCAGTGATACATTTTTTAATGTCACTGTTTGGCCCAAACTTGACTTCATACTGTTTTGACAGATATCTCCCAATGAACGGGGGCAAAATTTGGGCTAGATTTGCTCCTCTCATGGAATCTTATTCTTTTCTTCTTCCCAGATGCATCCTGGGGGGAACTATAATGCTGTTATTTCAGAAGAACGAATTAGTCTTTTTGTTCTGAGTGGGATCTTGTCACCCACTGGTAGAGAATTTTTAAATTTCCGGGGAGAGAATTAAATCCCTCTCCTACCTCACTGTCTTCTTCCTATGTAGGTGTAAAATGACTGGACAGTGTGTTCTTCTTGCAACATGTTCAGGATGATTTTAGGGACCAAAAATGAGTTTTCAGTGAGCCTGAAATCATATTTTTCTCTTGCCAGGTGTGTGTGGGAAGTAAAACTATCTTATCTCCCACAATATCTTTCTGTGTCAGGGTATACTACTGATTGAAAGCACCATTTTTGCAGTAACGTCTCTTTTAAACCAATTGCAGATATTTTCTTCACCATAGCAGCATTCCATGGTGGATTAGTCCAATAACATACTTTAACAACTGCTTAAATCTGTGTTAGTGCTTTAAGAGAGCCGCTACGGATGCATGAGATGTTTTAATATGTTCAGATTTGAGTAGCCCAAAAAAAACAAGGCAGTGCTTCAGCTCATTTCTTATACCCTGAGCAGACAAGCTGCTGCTTCCCCTTTTCTTATTTAAATGGTGTTGGCCTTTAAAAATGTCCTCTGTGGAAGTACAGGGAGCCAGCAGTGGCAACTGAAGTCCAAAGGCAATGCTCTTAGCATATGCCATCAGCTTCCAAATCACAAAGGCTACTTAAAATTTCAGTTGCTTTTCTGGATCTCTCCTTTATTTGCATAGAAAATGTAAATAATCTTTTTTTCTAAAATTGCAGCAAGGGATTTGTGCTTGCTGTTTTGTGCATGTCTAAGGAAGTTTAGGCATATTTATTGGAATTCTTTAATTTTCTTCTTATAAAGAACCCCCCTGGAGAGGTCAGATCTGTAGCTGGAGTAAAACTGGCATAATGCCACCATGGAAAACAAATGGTGGTGGTGCGTGCCAGTTGTGGATTTCATCCCTTGTTTGAGAACTCTTGCTGTAGCTACACCAGGTGCAGATTTACAACATGGAGAGAGAGAAGGAGGGAGGGAGAAGAGGAAGAAGGAAAGAAGCCTAAATAAAATTCCATTTCTAGCCTCTCTATGCAGGTAACAGAGTAGCAGACACACTGCCAGACTCACTTTTCACCCGGATTGTAGCAGTGACGGGAGAAATGTAAAACCTGAATCAAACCCTCAGAAATGTCAAATTAATTGCCTCACAATTATGGACTGTTGTGTGAGATAAACCTGACTCTTGATGGAAGACTGTTAAAATGACAGCAAACAGCATTAAAATTTTCTTGGTCTGAATTACACATAAGGAGTGCTTATTGCACTCCACTGACGGCAGTTCAAATGAGATGTCTAAGTTTTGTATGTTTAAAGCCAGGTGAGATGGAGACTGTCTCTCATGTGTTAGATTTGCCTGGATCCAGGCAAAATCCTGAGCTCCCAGGTCCCATGGGAATGAATGAACTTATGGTCATATTCCCAGGAAGCCACTCTCCTAGAGGTGGGACGCAAAGGAAACCAGCTGGCTTAGGAGGCTTGAAGATACCAGCATGGAGGCACTGTGCTGAGCCAATACCTCCAAAACCTCTGGGACTTCTGGGTTACCAGACTCTTTCTTTCTAGCACAATTTTTCTTTTGCTTCAGAAAGATCAAAACACTTCCTTTTTATTTTTTTTTACAATGTTCCAAACACTTTTTCTAGTGCCTGTTTTTTTTTTTTTTTTCCCTGAGAACTTTGAAATATTTCATTTTCCTTCCAAGGCAGAACAAAGATATACTTCAATGACTAGAAATCCTGCTATGAAGCAGAATGATCATTTTCCATTTGGCTTTCTGAATGCTAACAAAAGCCAGCAGGAGAATTAATGTTAGGCTTCAGATATCTCCTGGCTACTCAGAAATCGCTGCTAGTGTTGTAGGCTTGCTTGCTCAGACATTATGTGAAACATTTTCTATGCATCTTATCACATGCTTTGTGAGTGTTGTAGTAATACAAGGAGTAATTTCAAAGTCTAAACATTTCTCCTAAGGAATAATTGTCAATGGACATTTCCACAACCCACCACAGAGGTTTTTCATGAAGGAAGCTTCTCATTCAAGGTAAATCTGCAATAATGTCAAAGTGAATAGGCTCTATGATTGAAAATATGTCATTAGGAGAGTGCAAAATTGGCCGCCGTGAAAGACATCAAGGGATCATCTAAACCAGCATCTCATTTTCAATAATGACTAGTCATGGGTGATCTGGAAAGCATGCAAAAAACATGAGTTTCCTCTCCTGTATTCTGACAGTGAGAGTTTAACAGTCACCTCACCCTGTCAAATACCGGAATAGGCTGCCCAGGGAAATGGTGGAGTTGCCATCCCTGGAAGTATTTTAAAGACACATTGATGTGGTGTTGAAGGATATGGTTTAGTGGTGGGCTTGGCAGTGCTGGGTTAATGGTTAAACTTGATGATCTTAAAGGTCTTTTACAACCTAAATTGCATGATTCTATGGCTCTGAAAAGCACTGGTCATAGCAGAAGAGGAAACACTTACACCAAAAAAGAGCTGGGATATATTTCATGTGCTGGAGATCATGGTAGGCACAGAATTTGGCTGTTGTACAGGTGTTTTCATGTCCGTGACACAGAAGCCACTCATTTTCAAGAATATACTTACGTATATTCAAAAGAGCTTGTGCTCTTTTGTGGTGGGTCCATCGCAAACCACTGCCTGGATTCAGCTTTCCAGGCTCTGACAATATTTGAATTCCAGGCAGTCTTTGTTTGATGTTCTCTCTGCTCCCACCAACACAAAACAAATCTAGCTAATGCAAATATGATAATCTTGCCAGCAGTGGGTTTAAAGGGTGCACATATAATTAAGCCGCTTTTTTATTTGGATTTGCAGTAGCTCCATCGACTTTTTGTTTATACATTTATCATTGTGTAAACATATATTTTGAAATGTGCAGTATAAGATTTTTGAGTCAAGTGCTTTTCCTTGGGTCTCCATATAGTCTCATGGAATGAGATCTGTCTTTCTTACTCTCCCTTCTTCCCCCAGTCCCCCACGATATTCTATTACAAGCAAAGGAAGACTGGTGTATGATCCAGTGCTGCTGTCTCTGTTCCCAGGTACAGATTGCAAAGAGGTGCCGTGTGCTTCTGGAGAGATTTTTCTTGGCAGACAGGGTAGCATAACTCAGTCCATTAGGAAAGGCCCCCAAACCTGCATGGCTTCTGTGCCTTAACTCCCTGCTATCCAATGTTTTTCACCCATCTTTCCTGACTGCTTTGTCAGATGGCATTTTCCCACTTCAAGGGTTGTGCAAACCTCTTTATATTCATCAGAGAATCTGCCTCTTTCTTCTTCTACTGCACTTCTCTGGAGTCCAGATCCTGCTCTGCCCAGCACTGCCTGCACCACTGCTGACTCAGACAAAGCTCCCTCCTTCCATGTCTCACCCCAAACCTTTGTCAGACTGGTTCCCTCCAGGACAGCTGGTTGATTCCAGGTTCACGCCAGGGCACTGGGATGCCACGTCTTTCTGAGCACAGTCCCATCCCCACTACCTCTCACACGAACAACCTACACCACCCCAAGGACTCTTTTATCTCAACCTGCCCCTTACAAATGGTCCTTTCAAGATGTACCTTTGAGTCCTCTGCATCCCTACCAGACTCCAGTATATTGTGAAGCTTTCCAAATCTTCACTTCTTTCAAGGTTTGGCCCCACTTTTCCTGCTTCCTTACTTCCCTGCTGTTACGCCACATGTCAGTCCAGGACTACCCGTGATTCCTTGACCTGTTCCTGCCCAAATGGTAATCTTGTTCTTCAAGCCCCAAGAAAGACAGTCCTGTTTCCTGTTTCCATCTCAAATTATTTCTCTGCCTGCTGAATCAAATATGGCAGCTCCTAGAATGGGCTTCTTACAGCCTAATCAGGTTCCAGGAGCCCTCCACTGGCTACCTGTCTCTGTTTCAGCAGCCAGAAGCTCCCTCACAAAACACCCTCATTCCAGGTAGCACCAGATGTCTTCCTTGAGTACCTTCTGTCCTATTTCACAATGGGGGGAACGGCTTATGTGTCCCAAAGGCAAAATTCATCTTTTTAATGATATTGCATCTCACCACAACCCTATTTTGTTTGTCTTTGGGCCAGCCTGCCTGTGACAGCACCACCACTGACCACTTTGACACATATATGCACCAACAAACCAGTGTAGGTCACTGTGGGATGTTTTGTGATGTTTGGAGGGTTCTCGGAGCTAAAGAGAAGTTGTATATGGGATAAGACTGAGAAGGAAGTGTCATAGAATCACAGAATAGTTAAGGTTCTAAAAGACCTCTAAGACCATCAAGTCCAACCATCAACCCAGCAGTGTCAAGCCTACCACTAAGCCATGTCCCTGAGTCCCACATCTACATGCCTTTTAAATATCTCCAGGGACGGACACTCCTTCACTGCCCTGGGCAGTCTGTTATGGTGTTGGACAACCCTTTTGGGAAAGAAACTTTTTCTAATATCCAATCCGAACCTCCCCTGGTGCCCCTTAAGACCCTTTCCTCTGGTCCTGTCACTTGTTACCTGGTAGGAGAGATTGATCCTCACCTGGCTAAAGATCTAACAAATCCTGCTAGGTCTCCTGTGGGATATGGTCAGATTTCCCTTCCCTTTGCCCTCTCCAGGCGGCTGTCCCCTTACCTGAGGTTGGTGTCATGGGGGCGGCTGCCAGGCCGTTCATGTTCAGAGCCGCCATCTGCTGCATCTGGGCCGCGGCAAAAGCTGCCATGGGGTTCAGGTATCCGCCCTGCGCCACTGACGCCATGATCGCCGCTTGCTGCTGCATCAGCTGGAACAAAGAGAGCAGGGAAAAAATATCACGCGGTCACTGGTGGGGCAGCCTGTGGCACCAGCACCAGGAGGGCACCCGGTGAGGGTGGGATGCATTTGGGGTGTCAGCACACCACCCCTGTGGTACCCCACAGACTTGGGCATTGTTCTCACTACAGGGGCTGGAGGCAAAGGGCGTCTTTGCAACTTGGGGTCTTTATGGTCCCCACCCTGCCATGTGTTCCGTAGTGTGGAGGTCTCCTGTGACTTGGACTCAGCCCCCCAGTTCCTTGGTACTCCTCTGGTCAGAAGGGCAGAGAAAAGTCTTTATACAGACAAAACATGATGTATCTGAGCAGAGTGGTTTCGTGGCTTACCTTGCTTATATCAAAATTCTGGAAAAGCCTGGGGGTTACTAATGGGAGATAAGTGTATGTAGGAAAAGGGGATTCCTTCTCCAAAGCAGAAAGCTTGACTAGTTCTCTAGGGATAATCTGATTTTTTTCCATCTGTCAGTGACAAAAATCACTTTTTCTTGTGCTGCTAGGAGGCTTCTGCTGGGTACTGAGCGAAACCACAACCAAAACTTCTAACCATAGCATAGCACCTGTTTCCAACACTACCAAGCAGAGACCCCCAGAAGTGCTGTACAAAAGAAGGGAGCTCCCCAGCTTTAGCAAGATTAATATTGTCAAATAGGAAAACCCCTTCCCTGTGGTTTTGATCTGGGCTGACTTTTTCAGTTTTTTTCTAGAAAGTGGTCAAAATGCTGCTTCTTTCAGGGCACCTACGAAAGTCAGGAATAAAGAACCCAGGCTGCATTTTCAGGCATTTGGGGCAAAAAATTTTGGAGCAGAAGGCAGGTGAATGGTTACAAATCTTGGAAATGCTTCTTTCATTAAAACCAGACTTTGTTATCATTATGTTACACTCAGAATCTAGCATGCAGCTGGTTCAGTTCATGTGTACAGTATGGCTGCAGAGGGATTTTTAAATGGTCCTGGTGTGAAGGATAAGACAGTTTGGTTGAAGCTGCCTCCTGTCTCCTTCCCCGGAGCTGTACAAAGAGCCAGACAGCGTGGGTACGTCTGAATATCCAACCCTCAGTGGTGACCAGTGCTGGATGCTTAGAGAGGCCGTGGGGAAAAGAAGATGTGCAGAAAGTTTGGGAAACCTCACTGTGTATGTTCCCCAGCCTCTGCTAATCTGTGACTTGATGATAATAGTGGAGAAGAGAAATGTTTTTCTGTGGTGATTTTGGAAGTGAGTCATGTCTTTGCTGTCTCCGAATTTGGAGTAACTCTGTTTCACTGCTCTCTCTGATTTCACTCTCTCTCCCATCAGGAAATCATCCTCTGGTGCTGTTCTTTAAACACATGGGACAAGCTTCTCAGAATTATACAGACCTTAGAAGTCATGGCAAGGAACAGACTGTTCCCTTCTGTTTATTTTAATATTGAAGTATCAGCTAAATTAGCTGTTCTTACACATATACACTGAAACAAACCCTTGAATCCACTGCGCTCATTCAAATGCTGAAACTTTCCATGTCACCATCCGTAAACAGTCCAAAGTAAAGGATGCTCTGACAATGACCTGTTGAATAACCATGCATGAGTTATGTAAACTTGCCTTGATTTCTCCAGCAATAGAATGTAACACAGGATACCAGACTCCACACGTCGTCACATCTACAGGTGAAATGTGTTGTACCGGATTTCAGTATTATTATTTTTTGAAGCTTAATGCAGATTGGTGGCAAAGTGGTGGCTTTCCCTTTGATAGTTAATTACTCTTTTTTATTATACCCTGCATAAGACACCTTTACACTTTAATTAGTGATATTTTGCTCTTTACAATTACTGATGGAGTGATTAGACAATCTTTTCTATTATACACTATGTTGATTCTCCTTTATGGAGTACGTTTGTTCCTAAACATCATTTGAGTTTATTCTCCAGAGCAGGTACTGAGCAGAGGATATTAGAAAGTATGCTAAGGAAGTGAAGGAGGAAGGGGAGTCCTTCCATCTTTACCACTGGATTGACTCCAATACTAGGTGTGCTGACTCACATCTCATTTTCTGTTCTGGGTATTTTTACCTTGGTGATGCCTAAAGATTTTTTTTTTTTTTGGGTATATTTTTCATATATTTGTAGCTTTGTAGATTTTTAGTATGTAGCTTTATAGCCTCTAGCACCTTCTTACCCTTTTTCACACTTTAGAACAGCAGCTATGTCACATTCCTGAAATTCTGTTTAGTCTTATTTTCAAGAAAAGAGTTTCTAACAAGGACACTCTGTTTTCCACTAGAACTTAAGAGACATAACAAGAAACACGGCAAAGAAGCCTCTAGAGTAACTCCAAGGGGCTGACCCAAGGGTGGGTAGCTGGGGCAACTGGTCTCTTACTGGATGTACCTGCTAGATACACTAATTAATTAAACTTATAAAAATTGTAGAAATCCTGTATCACATGTGTGCATGGCCATATTTGTGCACCTGAAAGCTTTCATTCAAGAATCGGTTTTTATCTTACCACTTGAACATTGTTTGGAAAAGTTTTTGTCTTTTGATTCTAGGCAAGATGGAAATAGATGAAGATATAACTGGCTTGTTCCAGAAATGATGGCCAAGATATGTGACTACAGAATCTCTGCAGACCAAAGAAATATCTCTTTGTGATGTTTTCTGTGGTTTCAGAGGCTGGGGACAGTTCCAGTGTGGCCCTTTATGGCTTTTTCCAGTGCTTCTCCAAAGATGACCAGACCTGTATGCATAAACCCACCTCAAAACAGAGAGTGATATATGGCTGTCCATGTGTGTGTCATGGTCAGTCCTGCTGGCAGATATCAGCCTGGTACTGGAGCCAGAGACCTTCTAGGGCTGGCAGGGGACTAGGTTTTTGCAATTTCCCATTGTCAGATTTGGTGAAATAAATACAGATGGAGTTTCCTCAGAGCTGATCACTTATTACGGCTGATGTGATAACAGGCAGAGAAATCTAGGCCAAGATTCATCTTTCTGTACCTAAATGCCCCTGGGCAGACAAACTGCAGCTCTGTTTCTCCTTGTTGTCTGTATGTGGAGCCCCAGGTGATTGGTTCAGCTGTACCTACCAAGAGTCAGAGGAAATCTTTCCCACCCCTTACCTGGCCCTCAGCAGATTTTTTTGGATCTTGGTTCACATCCTTTTAAAAGAAAGGTATTAATCCTACTTTTTGTGTTTCACCTGTGCTTCTCAGAAACAGGGCTCTATCTAAAAAGTTGCTGCATTGTCAATGGTAGTGCAAATGATTGTACAGCTCCAAAGACAACCTCCACTTTGCACTCAGCAGAGCTGGGCAGTCAGTTGTGACATTAATTATGGCTTATGCAACTTCTCCTGTTTATGGATGTCTCTGAGCTGTTCAGAGTTAGCAGTGGCAGGTGCTCCTCCTGGTTTGGAAATCAGGCAACCTCAGTGTGTCACTTCCTGTGCATTTGGAGGGATTATGAATTTGCACTGGAAGGTGCATGATTGCAGAATTTGCCTTAGCTATGTGCATGTTCCTTTTTGCAGTGTAATATCATTCATGGCCTTCTGTCACAGGTCTTCAGAAAGAATAAGGTGTTTTCTCTCTCCTTGTGAGAAGAACTAGATGATCCTGATCTACTGATCTGTGCTGAAGGTACAGGGTCTGCAGATTTCAGTGGAACAGTCATTAAAAAGTGGCCATGCTCCCACAGAGACTGAATTAGGACCTTGAGGAGCAAAGAGGTTAAATTTACCTTAGGGTTAAAAAGTTTATGCTGTAAAAATAAGGTCCTAACCTGTGATTTGGGAAACTAGATCAGATGCTTCTGCTACAACAGACATCCTGCAGAGAAGAGTCACCCAATATCTTTTATCCTCAGTGCTCTGTGGATGTACTCTCCAAGATGTCCTAGAGACCTGGGAACGCCTCTGGCATGTTCAAGTGAGCCCTTCACATCATGACCCAGAGGACACCGACCCCTCTGCAGGGTAAAAGTGGGATTGCCTGGAGCTGGAAGGAGTAGAGCATTCTGCACCTCAACACAGCTGTGTACCCCAGCTGATGGCTTTGCTTCCTTGGCTGGAGAGGTGGCCTCAACCACATCCCAGGAATGTCTGGACCTTTCAACCCTTGACAACCCTCCTGCCAAGCTTCTGAGGTCTCAGATCCCATTCATGCCCTTCCCACTCTGGTTAGAGGTGCTCAGGGGCAAAGGTTAAGGAGGAAGAAGAAGGGGTTCCTACCCAGCCCAGTGGCTGATGGCCAGAGCTTGGCTGAGTGCAGCAGCACCACAAGGGTGGGAGGATGGGAACTCAGTCACCTTGAAAGAAGCTGACAGCATAAGACCTACCTCCTTCCCCTCAAGGGTGGCTCTAGGGAAATTTACAGAAGGAAAACAAGTCCTGTAAGGGTCACCAGTCTTCCTTCTAAAACCTCCAAGGCATTCCCAATGAAAGTCACCCCACTCCTTCCCCAGCTCCCCCTGAAGACAGATGTCCCATCCACTCTCCTTTCGCTTTGAAAGAGACCCAGTGTATGGTCCCAGTTAATAAAGCTGTAGAAAGTGAGGCAGTGACCCCACCAGAGGCAAATCAATAGCAGCAGGGCCCCTGGGTATTGTGTACTTTAAAATATGCCATTTGAAATGCAGATTTTCCCTGTCTGGGCTGGGGCTACAGAGCACTAATCAGGAAGGCAGCAGCCTTATTATCTCAGACTGATCCAAGGGGACAGAGAGGAGCTTTTCCCTCCCTTAGCTGAAAGGACGTACTTCCTTTTGCTTCTCTTACTTCCTTGGCATGACCTTTGCCGCAGCATTTAGAGTTTTTTCCCATCCATTTTAAAGATTCATTCCTTCTTTCCCACTATTTCTTCTATTGCCCAAATATTTATCTTCTGAGGAGACCAGGAGGTGCTACCAGACTGGTTTCTGCCCTTGGACAGCACCCCAAGAGATAGGAGCCTGCAGTCACCATCCCAGTGCTTGAAACAGGAGGAGAGGCACTGGAAAAGCCACCCAGAGCATGGGAAGGGGTGGCAGTGCTGGCTGATGAATAGAGACACATGTAAAGATTTGTCTCACACATCTCTTTCCTACTTCAAGATGCAATGGGACTCAAGGGCAGGAAATACTGTCATTTTCTTACAGGAGGAACAATTGTATGGAGAGATGAAGGAACTTTCTCAGAGCAAAAAAATTCCTGCTAGAAATAGGACAAGCATGCACGGCCTGCCTTCTCCATCCCCCAAAAGAAATGTGTGTGAAACTGAAAAAGGGGGAGAGGAGACAGGGGGATTATTTCTGATGAGCTCTTTCTGAAATAGTGTGATCATTGCCCTTCAGTCTTACTCTGAACAATAGGATGACCTTCTCCTTTTTTCCAGTGCTATTTTCTATCTTTGTCTCTGAACCACACAATGTTTTGTTTGACTTTTCATATTCTTAATTCAATAATAATAATAATAAAAGTAATAACAGCATCCCACACTTCCCACCTCTAATGATCTATACAAAGACTTAGCTAATGAATCCTCATGGTATCCCTGTGATAGAGAGAGGTAAGTAAAGTAATCAATCAGGTAGTAATACGACTCGTATTTGGTAAAATCATGTAATTGACAAATTCATGTCTGCTCTACCTAACTGGCCATTGGGAGTTAAAACTAAAAATACTTTCCAAGCCTTGAAACAAACAGAAGATAACTGGTAGAAAAACCAGAGTTGTCCTTCATACATCTTATGTTTTCTTGGAAATAGAAATTTCTGCTTTGAAAATACATTCAAATATAATTAAGATATTAAAAAAACCTAAACAAATATGCTACACCTGGATTCATGTGTCTTAGTGTCTTTCCAAAATCTGACACAAAATAGCTTGGCTTCCTAACTTCCTGAGATCTGTGGAAAACCCCACAAAAGACCTAAAAAAAATTTATGTAGAGCTCAAATCTGAGTCTTCATTATTTCTGAATTACCAGGGAGCTGGTGGTCAGAAATACGGTATTATCCCTGCTACAAAGTATTATGGCCTCAAAATAGCTTCCTCTTCTGGAACGGATCAGCACAAATAATTTGCATAACAGGTAGTATTTACCAAATATACTGTCCCATTTTGGTAATTTAAATGTAATAACTATTATATCCGGACAGTAGCCTGTAGTCAGTAATTTTTCCCTGATTTCATAGGGCTAGCTGATTTTTTTTTTTTTTAAGTATCTCTCCAAAATAATTTCACAGTACAAATTCAAGAAATATTGGAAAAAGCAATTCTCCCTGTCAGTACTACCTCAGATCATTTAGCAGAAATATCCTTTCATCTCCGTGGGAGCTGGACAGGAAGGCAGAAGGGGGCACCCAGGGTTTTGTGGTCAGCATGGTAGTCACTGCTGCCCCAACTTCCCAAGGAGACCACTTAAGACGATGTCTGAGAGCTCTGCTGTGCTGGACATTCCCAGATTTGTTGCAGTTATTGTCTGCAGTTCAGGACCAGCAGCCATTTGTACTTTTTCAGAGTGAGGAGAGCTGGGATTTACTGAGAAAGGACTTGTTCCAGGCCAGACAACAAATGCTGGCATTGTCTGTGTTGTCTCTGTCCCAGCCTGTCTGTTTTAACACACTAACTCTATGCCCATCCCCTGCTGCAGGATGCAATCGGTCCCATGGCTGGAGCTTGGCCAGAAGACCGTGGCTAACAGTCCTACCCCATTTTTTATGCAAACTTGACTTATGACTTTGATCTTATCTTAAATAATTTAAAAATTAAATAATTTATACTGTATCTGTCACTTTCCAAGGCTCCTTCCTTTGTTCTTGCTTTGCTCTTCCACATTTTCCCATCTCCCTAACCCTTTTTTGATCTGTGCACATTTCCTTTATGCATGGTGAGGCATCACTAATATGAGACAGGCAGTAAATATATTCTTTGCCCCTTTTCTTCACGGAAAGACCCTCAGGAACTGTTGCTTATTTTTGCTAGGGCTATACTACCACCATTCACAGACTTCTGATTTTCACTGCTTGTGATTTTGGGCTTGGCCACCCTAAGAAGGTGTGCTGTGCTCTGTGAGGTGGAGAGCGTGCCTGCAGGTTCTTCCTAGACTGGCAGCAAATCAAAGCTTGTGCCAGGTAGCCTCACTCTCCTTCTCTCCAGGCTGAGTCCAGATCTATACATCAAGCTGACTGCTGAAACAGCTGTCAGTACCCAGCTGATGTAGATCCACAGTAACCTGACAGCAAAAAGGGCTGGTGCCCTGTACCCTTGTGAAATAAAATAAATAATTGCTCCATAAAAGGGGAAGTTAAATAAGTATGGGAAGATATTGCTGAGGAGAAAAAACCTAAAACAATCAAAAAACCCACCCTGAAACAAATTAGAGTAGGGGCTCTGGGAGCTTTAGGAAGCCATGAGATCTGACTTGTCTTGAGCTGCATACAAAAGAGGTGAAGTAGGTCTGATGTGACTTTCTGTGTCACTGAAACAGCACACAGAGTCGGTGCCAAGCTTTGTCTGGTCTGCTTGAAGGTGGCACTTGAGGAAGAGACAGAAAACCACACACAGTGGAGAACTCCCTTCGCTTCCTCAATTTTTTGCCTCCGTGTCTGAGGCCAGATGGCTGCTGAACCCCAGGACTGGTTGCTTGGCTGATATGAGACCGTGGCTGCGATCAAGGTTAAAGCTGTTTAAGTTGAGACCGAGGGGGTTGGAAATGTGCAGCAGCAGGGAGGGCTGTGGCATGGCCATTTGCTGAGCTGTAAGGGAGGTAACTTGGCGGGGAGCTGGGGCCCAGATCTATCCGGATGGCAACACTAAAGGTTATCTGTCAAATTTCGATGGACTGAGACCCTCGCTGCCTCTCCTCAGTGGTGCTGCTGGATTGGCAAACCCGTGGCTGCCCACCAGTCTATCAAACAGCCACACCATGGGGGTTTCTGCTGCACTGGCCACCTTGGTGCATCAAGACTTTTTGGGAGATAATCCAGTCACAGTGATGTGCAAGATGCTTCTCTGGGGGAAATTCAGCAAGAAACTGCAGCAACAGGGTCTTGAGCAACCTCCTCCATGGGGACAGACCATTAGAAACTATTGGAAAATCCACTGTCATGGGATTGCTCGGGAAGTCTTGTATAGAGACATCAGTCAGGTTTGGACTGCTGGGGGATTGCTGGGAGGACAGGCTATGAGTGTGAATCAGAGAGCCTCATGTCCCACGCTTGTGCTGGCCTCACTGTTAAGCACTGAGGCAGTTCTTACACTTATGTTACTGCCATACTGCTCTGAGAAAGCTCATGGAGAGACAGTACAAGAGAGAGCCCTGTCCCTGAGGGTGAAGAGAAAATAAATAAATCTGATCATCAGGTTTATTTGTACATGGGGAAACAAGATCAGGGAGTCAAACAACTCAACCAGTGTCATAAGACTTGCTGGTGGCAGTGGCATCACCCATCATGACAGTCCTGCTCCTGATATTTCACCTTCCCTCCTCTTGACTTGCCTTAGCTCTTTGACTTCAGGCTGAATAAAACCGCTGTCTCTCTTTCCCTCTCCCCTATCGATTCCTTCATCTGCTGCTGGCATTTGCAAGGTGCCAATCACCCTGATATCTGAGAGCCAGCAGTCCGAGCTGGATTAATCGGGACCGAGGGAACGTCACAGAGCCTCAACGCTCCCTTCCTTCCCTTTTATGTGAGACTGTGAGATGGAGCAGATAGGGAGGCTGATTGAGAGACAGCATCTGAGAACGCTCTGGGTGTACAGGTGCCACACAGAAATGTGATCCCGTCATTTAGACAGCTCTGAAGTCCCCGGGGTAATTGGTGTCACCAGCTTGTCATATCCAATGGGTCAAGATCTAAAACTTATTCTTTCCCCCTTATTAGCATATTTATCAGAAAAATAAAAAAAGCGTATGGGCCCAATTCTGCTTTCACAGAAATCAATATGAAAAATATCCACTTCTTTCAAGAGGATGGGAGAAGACCAGAAATTGTTTTTCTTCTTTCTTCTGCCCTAATTTCTCACCTCCCCTCATAATGCACCTGTAATATCTGGTAAGAAACTGAGGAAATTTTGTGGTGTAAAGATGCAGACTGCATCCTCCCATATCAGTATAAACCTTGTGTGGAAGTTAGAAGAACTACTCTAGATTGAAAATAATACAAGAGTTTTTGGACCAGAACATCAGGGCAGTGGTGTCTCTACCATCTCTCCAGCTGCCTGACCAACGTCTGTAGAGTAACACTGAAGCCTCTTCTCCTGCCTGACAACCTCAGCAAATGCTTGTCCCAAGCTGTCGGTTAACTCCTGTTAATTCCTTTGATACATGGGGGCAAAGGTTCTACATCCCTCTGACAGTCTGCTGGCCACTGACCTAGGCTAATTTGGGATTTACTGTCTCTTTTCCTCTTCCTGCAGCCTTCCCTGGCCAGGGGGAATGTTAAACACAGCCAGGCTGAGGAGGAAATTGCTCTTCTACAATGTGAGGAAGAGAGCAGAGGACAAAGGAAGAGAGAGAGACTGACTTTGACTAGGAATAAAAATGAAGATAGAAAAATGGAAGTAAAACCAGAATTTTTCTAGAAGAGAGAGAATAAAAACTCCAGAAGAACACCGAGAGGTGCAGCTGGAAGAGACGAGGAACTTCCGTGAAGCTCTACAGCACATCCTCACAACTCTGCATGGCTCACATAAAGGGTAGGCTGGGACGTACCAAGTGTTCAGTGAGGCACAGAACCCTCAGAGAAGAACAGAAATTTCAAGACCTTCAAATTAAAAAAAGAACATGAGGATGTAATGGGAAATACATTGTGCCAACACATGAGAAAGAAACGGTCAGTGAAGAAAGGCAAACCTTGTGGTTAAAGCACTGGAAGGAGTATTGGTCCACCAGAGTGTTATTCCTGAGCTGGCCCTGCATACCTAAGGCATGGTTTGGGTCTCCCTTTCAGGAAGATGCTACTCTAGACAATATGTTCAACAGTACTTCCCTCCTGTGCATGAATCATGCAGAGTACAAGAGGGCCACATTTTGCCATCAAATAGATGAAGCACGTATATACACTGTCACTGCCTGAAAATCTGCTCCAGAGAAGGCAGCCAAAGTCCTGGGCAGTCCTGTGCCTGCCTGCTGCAGGCACCACCTCCACCTTCCTCCAAAATATCTGGCAGAGAGTCCAAGTTACCTGAGCCTGGTCTTGTCTTGCAGATCTCTGTTAATTTTAGCCTAAGGAAAACAACTAATTCCAGAGGCATCCATTTCAGAACATCATCAAGAGCTCAGTCCCCTGCAGAGCCACATCTTCTCAGGGTTCAACTTTGGTATGTCCTGTGGATACCTGAAGTTAGCACAACAGGATTTTTTCCCAGTGTGCTTCAATCATACTGTTTGGGGCAGCAGGACTGTGTGTGGGCACGCGTCTGTGTGTACATTTTATTATTATCTATCACGCTTTGTGAACCTAAAAACATTTCTCTCAACAGATGCTGTTTTATCCTGTGGTCACTTCAAAGGTACCCATAGCAGTGCAAGGTGCAGCAGGAGCATGGTGACATGGGGCAAAGAACTGGGATAAACTGAGCAGGCTTATTTTATCCAGATCCTCAAAGTGTAGTTGTGCTTTTATTTGACAACAATGGCTTAGCCCCCATAGGAAGTGTTTTGCGTGGGTCCACACACGACCAGAAGTTACTGCTAGAATTTTCCATGGCACCTTGGAGGCACCTGGGAGATTCCCAGAGTCTACCCTGGATGGCACGGCTAATTTTTAGTCCCATCCTGTAACCAGTTTAACAGATAAGCCACCGCTTCCTCTTCTGCTCAGGTTTTTTGTTCACTCCCACGAGTTTTCGCTCATTTCCAGGTGATACTCCCCCTCCCATGAACATGCAGAGAGCCGGTGTCTATACTTACTGCCTGTGCATAGGCGCCATAAGCTCCAAACTGGATGGCCATGGGGTTGAACATGCCCATTTGTCCTGCCATTTGCTGCATGCGCCTCATTGTACGCTCCTTGTCCGTGTCCGCAAACTTCACCACCAGGCTTGAAGAGGCTCCCTGCAGTGCAGGAAACAAAAGGAGACACAAAGGGAATGAGTCTGATGCACACCAGCTCATCAATCCATACATCTCACACAGATTTAGTAAAATGAGATCCAGGTGCTGATTTTTTCTGTGCAATGTATCAGGCTGTGAATTTTGACCCCTGCAAGTGGGTGAAAGCATCAAGAAGTAAAGGACCCTAGAGGGTGAATGCCAGCAGCCTGGCTCCCAGTTTCCTCCAAAAGTCAAGCTTCTAGGCTGTCATTTACATTTCTCTGCAAAAGTTGTTGCCTTATTCTTTCAACCTTCAGGCCCAGGATGTTGTCCTCGTCAGAGGACAAAGATCTGGACACAGTGCAGCAAAACATAGGAGGCTTTGCTGGAGGAATGCAGTAGGATTTGTGGACCAATTGGTTTTGGCGGAATGTGTGAGGTCTCTGCATTTCAGACTCTTGAACTGGATCATCCTTTTACAATGCTGTGTCTTGTAACCCCCAAGTCCAGTGAGAAATCCCTGCCCAGCCTTGGAGACAGGAGTCAGTATGCTGGGCAGGGTGTACGTGTCATCATGAAACAGCATCTCTTCAGCACTGCTAAATTAAAGGAGCAAAAATAGTTCTGGATGGACCAGTACTGAGCTTCCTCTCCACAAACAGTAGGAAATAGAGGCTACCACAAAAGAGCCCACACATTTCCAGGAAAGATTTACAATTTTAGGATTATGTCTGCAGTCAACACCAGTGTGGAAGTATGGATGATCATCAGATCTGCCTGCAGAAATCTGTGAAAAATGTAGTGCTTTTGGGAATGAAAGAAATCCTTCTCCTTCCCAAAACCAGATGAAAGGTCAGTAGCTGCAATCCTTAAATTTCTGGTAGGAGGCAGAGATGGGAAGAAATAGATCTACTTAGGAAGGAAGGCACCGGTATTTTTTGGTCAGTCTCCAAGGAAGTCCTAACTTCATGGATTGGTTGATTCCCCAAAGGGCGGCCTCCCGAGGGATAGAGGAGGTGTAGGGCAGGGACAATCTGGCTGCAACTCTGACAAAAGTGGACAGTTGTCTTAGGAGCTGGGCTGCCACCTAGCCTGGGGAGATGGGCAGGTGAGCTGTCAGGAGACTGACAAAGAGCAGCTGAAATAATTGTGCTTCCATAGCTTCCGTTTTGACAAACTGGTATTCACTGCTGGGAGTACAGTCAGTGGGGAAATCACCAGCTCAGCCTCTGGCTGTGGCCCTAGAGGAAGACCAGCTTCACGCCAGAGGAATTGGACTGTTGCAGGACCCTTGTTTTCCTAGCAGAGGACAAATTTTACAAGATTGCACAAGAAGAATATTATTAACTGGCTTACACACGCCCCTATGTACCTGTAACCAGAAAAAACAGTCTTAGTGAAAGCAGAACTGCTCTGCTACAAATCGAGAAGAGTGTAGTAAACCACATATAGACGTACATATATATAAGTCTGAGATATACATATTCAATAGCCTCTTCAGATCCTCAGTTATGAATAAAGACTTGAGGAATTAACCCGCTAAAAAAAGACCCCAACAATCTAACACTGCACAATAAGTGATGTTCCCTTGGATTAGCAGTCTGTTCTGCGAGAAAGTGATTTTCATTGGCAAAGAATCTTTCTTTTTGACCTATTAGTGTCTCTCTAATAAATCTATAAGCCGCTCACACAATGCGGTGAAGAGCAAGGTTTTGAAAGAAGTGCTTCAGGAAAACAAAGGGATGCAGAGATGAATGCTCCATGCGAAGATGGAGAGCAATCTTCAGCAGTTATTATAAAACCAAAACAGAAGGAGGAGGGGAGGAGAGGAGAGAAAAAAACCTGTAGCCAAAATTCCCCTGCATTTCTGTTGAAGGCTGAGTGACTTTTAATTTTTCTTTAGATCATGTGATGCAGATATTGATCCTTCCCCAAATCACACTCTTAATTGCAGCTCATCGACAAATGAATATTTTAATGCATACATTTCCTGCTAATTATCACCTGGACCAGTTCTTAATTAGATTTCAACACTCATTTAATTAACCCTGATCGAAGAGACTGTTTGGTAACTCGCATCTAATGATTTAAACCTATTTGCAGCTGTATTGCAGGGAGGCACTGGTCCACAGCAGATCGGGCTGTTCAGAGCTGCCGCTGTGATTTGTAGAGCAGAGGCTGCATCATGCTGGGCACAGTGCAGGATGGAGAATTTTGAAACTGAGTAAGCTGAGTGTGTATTCATCTATGCAAAAGGGGTTTTGAAGATGTGACCTGCTCTTGTTAGCATGACAGAGAAGTGTAAATAAGTTGGTGTCTTCTTCCTTCTCCTTTTCTTCCGATCTCTATTTGCCCTGGAAGTCTTAGGGCCGGAGAACTGCCTCAGGCATTTTCTGATGCCTCACCCTGTTGAAAACCAAGCTATTATTGTAGATGGCATCATGAAAACATGGGTAACTTCCACATGAAGTGCTTGCCCCTGGAGTGTTCTTCCCTTCTGATGTGAGTCATAGTGACTGCACAGCAGCTGTTTGACCCAATGGGATCTCATATTGCCTCCTAAGAGATGTTTTTCTGGGTTGTCTATCACAGCAAGACTTCAGGCCTCTTTGAACATTGCTATCATATAGGCAGGGCAGAAAGGCCATTGGCAAATAGATGCAAGCTAGACCACACACTACAAAGAAAGAAGAGAAAAAGAAGAGGTCTTTTTAAGAGTGCTCTGCAATGAGATGTGAATGTAAGCAGTTAAAGATGTGTGGCCAGTAGAGATGCTGCATTGCTCTTGAATATGAAGACTGACCTTGGGATTGATGCTTTCAGTATGTGGCTCCTCATGTGCAGCTCTTTCATGTGGCCCAAAGGAAATCAGGCAGCAAACTGTATCAGATTAGCCAGTACAGGACTTTAAACAGTGGAGCCAAATATTGCTGCTCATATACAGCAGAACAAGGCTACTTTCTACTGCACTGACTTCTACTAATCCAGTGGATAACAATAGAAATGCCCCAGAATGGGACAGATTTTCCATAGAGTAAAAATGCCTCAGCTCTTCATCTGGACTATTTATTGCTTCCGCGAGGAGTTAAACCATGGTGTAAATCAGCTGTTGTCTGCTGACAAAGGCGATAGGTCCTGTCTGCTCTGTCATTTACTGGTAATACATAATCTCCTTGCTCTCTCTGGTTGTTGGACTGGACCTCATATTTTTCCAAATCCCAAGAGAGTTACACTGAGTAAGTCAATAATGTTTGAAATGTACTTCTGCATTTTACTGAGGAAAGGACCTGTTTATTTCTCTACCCTGCAGACCCACAGTCAGAAGAGACTATCTTGAAAGTGAGGATTCCTGCTGGTGCCTCTGCAATAGGCTGCTTGGAAGCAGAATTTATCTCTTTTCCCATCAAATCAACCTCCCTTTTCAAGTGCTTTTCTATCTACTGATGAAAAGAATGATAAGGGCTAAGTATTATTATGCTTTTCCTATTCTCTCTTGGGCCAGCAAGTTTACTTAATATGACTATTTTTCTTCCCATCCCCCTCCCACACATGGTAATGAATTGCTCCCCTTAGTCAGCAGAGTCAGGTACTCTCTAGGCTGGTGAGGCGAGGGAAAAGATGGAGGAAAAATCACTCTGTGCCACACTCACTTTGTAATCCCTAATCAGAGTTCTCTGTGGGAAAAACTAATTTCCCAGCTTGTCTTGACGTGTGAAATAAAGTCATTCTTGAAAACAGGAGCTTGACAGGTCGCTTGTGAAATTTCATATTCAGCTAAAAATAAAATATCCATCCATTGATATTTCATTTAAAGGCAAAGGCAAACAAATCTATTGCCTGGTTGTTGGAACTTTTTCCCATTAGATGTGGTCTTCCAAATGGAGTGTACATACAATTTAGGTAAAAGCCTTTCAGGAGGCCAAGCATTACTGCCCGGCAGCAGGGAAAGTTCACAGAATCACAGAATCAACTAGGACGGAAAAGACCTTTGAGATCACTGAGTCCAACCCATGACCTAACACCACCTTATCAACTAAAGCATGGCACTGGGTGCCACATCCAGTCTTTTCTTAAAAACCTCCAGGCATGGTGACTCCACCACCAGCCCATTTCAATGCCTAATCACCCTTTCTGTGAAGAAATTCCTCCTAATGTCCAACCTAAACCTCTCCTGAAGCAGCTTAAGACTGTGTCCTCTTGTCCTATTGCCTGGGAGAAGAAACTGACCCTCACTTGGCTACAGCCTCCTGTCAAGTAGTTGTAGAGAGTGGTGTAGAAGTTTCCCCTGAGCCTCCTCTTCTCCAGGCTAAACAACCCCAGCTTCCTCAGACATTCCTCATAGGACTTATGCTACCCTTCACCAGCTTCGTTGCCCCTTTCTGGACACTCCAGCAGCTCAACATCACTCCTAAATTGAGGAGCCCAGAACTGGACACAGTAATTAAGGTGCAGACTCACCAGTTCGGGGGGAAAGTAGGGGGGAAGAATGACTTCCCTGGTCCTGCTGGCCACACCATTCCTGATACAGGCCAGGGTGCCGTTGGCCTTCTTGGCCACCTGGGCACACTGCTGGCTCATGTTCAAACAGCACCACCAGGACCCTTTCTGCCTGGCCACTGTCCAGCCACTCTGTCCCCAGCCTGTAGGACTGCAGGGGGGTGTTGTGGCCAAAGTGCAGGATCCAGGACCCCCATCCATTGCTGGATTCAGCCCATCTATCCGGCCTGTCGAGGTCCCTCTGCAGAGAACTCCTACCCTTGGACACTCCCTCACAGCTCCCCGTCACCTGCAAATTTGCTGATGGTGGACTCAATCCCCTCACCCAGATCACCAGTGAAACAGGACTGGGCCCAGCACTGATCCCTGGGTGACACCACTAGCAGCTGGCTGCCAACCGCNAAAGTGCAGGATCCAGGACCCCCATCCATTGCTGGATTCAGCCCATCTATCCGGCCTGTCGAGGTCCCTCTGCAGAGAACTCCTACCCTTGGACACTCCCTCACAGCTCCCCGTCACCTGCAAATTTGCTGATGGTGGACTCAATCCCCTCACCCAGATCACCAGTGAAACAGGACTGGGCCCAGCACTGATCCCTGGGTGACACCACTAGCAGCTGGCTGCCAACCGCATGTGGCACCATTCACCACCACTTTCTGGGCCCGGCCATCCACACAGTTCTTAACCCATAGAAGAGTGCCCCCATCCAAGCCGTGGGCTGCAAGTTTTCCTTGAGAATACTGTGGGAGATGGTGTCAAAGGCCTTGCTGAAGTTCAGGCAGACATATCCACAGCCTTCCCCACATCCACCAGATGGGTCATCTGGTCATGAAAGGAGATCAGCTTGGTCAAGCAGGACGTGCCCCTCCTAAACCCATGCTAGCTGGGTCTGATCCGTCGGCTGTCCTGTAGGTGCTGTGTGACCGCACTCAAGATGATCTGTTCCACAACCTTGCTGGGGACCAAGGTCAGGCTGACAGGCCTGTAGTTTTTCAGACCCTTCTTCCAGCCCTTCTGATGGATGCACANCACAGCCTTCCCCACATCCACCAGATGGGTCATCTGGTCATGAAAGGAGATCAGCTTGGTCAAGCAGGACGTGCCCCTCCTAAACCCATGCTAGCTGGGTCTGATCCGTCGGCTGTCCTGTAGGTGCTGTGTGACCGCACTCAAGATGATCTGTTCCACAACCTTGCTGGGGACCAAGGTCAGGCTGACAGGCCTGTAGTTTTTCAGACCCTTCTTCCAGCCCTTCTGATGGATGCACATCACATTGGCACCTCCAGTCATCTGGGATTGCCCCAATGAGCCAGGACTGATGATAAATGATGGAGAGGGGCTTGGTGAGCTCTTCTGCCAGCTCCCTCATCACTTTAGGATGGATCCCATCTGGTCCCATAGACTTGTGAGCATCTAAGTGGCTCAGCAGGTCTCTAACTGCTTCTGCTTGGATTACAGGGGGGCTGCTTTGCTTCCCCATCCCTGTCTACTAGCTCAGGTGCCCAATTGCTTCTCCCTAGAACAATATTCCTAGGAAAAGTTCTGTGAAGGTCTGGCCTTGCAGAATGTATGCCTGAATTTTCTTTTCCTGCCAGCCCAATAAATCTGCTCTGATTCAGTAGGTTACTAGTCTCCTCAGATGGTTAGACATCTTTTTCCTTCAAAACCGATGAGTCTGGGCCAAATTTGCCGAAGTAATTAAATTGTGTTTCACTTTAAGCTTAGTGAATCTTCTGCTGGAGAAAAACATACATTTAAGTACTTTAACACAAGGGTGTCTCATGTAAGTGGACCTTTACATCTTCGTTAGCTCAAATGGAGCCAGGTAAAAGTACTGGGCCAAAAATATTTTTAAAAAATTGGTTATAATAAAGTTCCAGTGAGTAAAGCTCTTGAGTATAAAAGATCTGAATGTGCAGATCCTATAAAATACCTTCCAAAATGTCAGCCATGAACACAAAGAAGCTTAAATGAGTAGGTGTGGCTGGATCCTTCTCTTTTGGGCAATGGCTGTATTCCTAAGTGTCACCACAGAAATGGGTTTGCTTGTGGTGGAAATTTTGCCTTAGCACTCCCTTTGTGTCTACAAAGTAGAGCTGGGAGGATGCTGACCTTCAGCAAGACAATCAGGGTAATATTTCCACCCAAAGATTCTTGATGTTAAGGCCCAAAAGCCAAAGGAGGATTTCTTTGCTTTGGGCTCTGTCATCTCAGGCCATTTGGTATGATGTCCCCTAAGTTTGAAAACAAGGTTGGAATTTTTTTGGAAATGCCTGTGCAGCTCTGTTGAAAAGAGGGCTGCTGAATTAGACAGTGGGGTTTGACCCCAAAGTGGGATTTTAGGCAAGCAAAAAAGAAACTACTGTCCAATTAAACTGTAAAGCAGTGGGAATTTCAGCTAGGCAGAAACGTAATTACCCAGGCTGAAAGGTGACCAAAAGACCAAGACTAACATCCCTCCCATCTTGTGAAATATGTTGTTTTTCTGCACTCAGGGCTTCAATTTCATGTCTCATCTGAAAGATGAGTAGGACAGCAGTCACTAGGAGCTATTTCCACTGTACAGTCCTGAGAGCTGGTTTAGACACACTTGAGAGTGACAGAGATGGAGAGGGGGAAGGAGGCATTCATCCAGGACTGTAGTGATGGACCCTTTGATAATGTTGCTCCCTCAGTAGAGGAGATTCTTCATGTGATGTCTAAGTAGAGAGAGTTGCTGCAGGTACTTCTCTTCACAGGTCTCCGGAGCTGTTAATTTATTTGGAGCGGAAGCTTGATTTAGGTTTTATTTGCCCATACACTACTTACCAGGTGTCTCTCAGAGCTAAAGTTATTGCTTTCCACAGGGCAGCAGAATCATTGAGTCCTGGTGTCACTGTACCCAATTTTAATTAGGAAGAACTCAATATATAACCCAGGTGTTAGTATGCCTCTCGAATCAAAGCCAGATATCTGAAAAACCTAAACCTAAAAGAAGAGTTCTTCAAGTACTTCTGCATTTTTCAGCTCAGTCTATGAACGATAGAAGTCCTCACAAAACCATTCACCTTCCTTAATGCATTATGAAGTGGCAGGTGTTGTTATACCAACAGACTAGAAATTCTTTCCTGCTATTTAGGACCATGAAAGCAATAAATAATTCTTTTTTTTGTCTATTTGAAGAAAGACTTAAAATCCAGAATCCAAAAGAAAATGTTGTATCTTTTCCCTTTCCAATAAGAGTAACATGATTAGAAAGATTTGGTATGTTTAGTTTCATAGTAACTAAAAATATGCTTCTCTGTAAAATATCCTTTCACCAGAAGAAAAAAAGCCTTAATATTTTTTATAAATTAATATTACTATTAAGAAAATCTTTGGTAGCTGCAGCATAGAGCCCCATGAATGATCTTTCCCTTCAGTTAAACAAGCAAGGATGAAAATAAGAGAAGTGGAATTATTCCAGAGTCGTAAAGTGAATTGACTGTTGCCAAGGCAAAGTAGTATCTCAACATGGTATGGAGCTCCTGATGCTTCAGGACTCTGCTCACAAGAGCTCCACACCTCTTTGGCAGCTCAGGATGAGGACATGAACAGCCTATGACAACTTGGAAAAAAAAGGAGATGTTGGGGAAGGGCTGGAAAGCCAGGGAGATACATTTCAGCTGTTCATGTGACATAAAAGAATATTTCCATGGCACTGCGTTGCCAACAGCCTGCACATGCCTGTGTCTCCCAGATCCCTGTCGTGCTGCAAGACTCCAGGCTATCGTGGTGTAAACCATGTTGCTCAACTCAGATAGTAAAAAATTTGAATTTTTGCAGCATATTTAAACTGAAGATCTCCAAGCACTGTCCAGCCATTGGCTGGACCAGATGAACTTTAAAGGTCGCTTCTAACCCAAACTTTTCTATGATTCCACAGTAAGCTGAGAAAATATTCTACTTTCAGGGAGATGTCACACATGCTTTAGTACAGAGAAACAGATGGTCAGGTGAAGCTATGAAATAGTGTAAATTCAGTGAAGCTCTCCTGGGTTTTGGTGAAATAAGAAGTTGGTTTATGTTGAAGGATCTGCCCTTGCTGCATTCCACTCCACTAAGACTGAAACATGTCACCTCCACAACCACTATTCCTGTGAGCACCAACCAGACAGACCTTTGGGATGAGAAGTCAAGCATGCTCTTCTATGTGATTTCACTTGCCAGTGGACATCTGAAGCAAAGACATTGGTGTCTGGTAGGATGATTCACATTCATGAATTTGTGTGAGCTTCAACTGAGAATCTTATTTGAAAATCATTGTTTTGATTCTAAATATATCTGTGTCCTCTAAAAATTAATTTTGAAATTTGCAAAACCCATTTGGGTAATAGCTACTATATTACCTAATGTTATGTTTTGTGTAGGGATAGCAATCTACCATTTACTAAGATCTTTCTGTTTTCCTCACAAGAATGTGTGTTATCAGTCCAGACCACACACCTGAGCAAGGCTGGGAAGCAGTGAATTAAAGGGAAAAAATGAGAAGCATCCAGAGTGATTTAATGCTGATCCAGAGCCTACTTAACTACGTAGGAAGTTCCCTCTGATATAAATGAAGCTTAGATCAAAAGATACATGAAGAGAAAAGGAGGAAGAAAGAAAATGCCCCCAAAGCAAGCAGAGAGGTAAAGATAATGCTGACGTCTTTAGTCCATATTAGAGGAAGGTGGTGATGCCCAGTGGAGCTACTTCCAGTAGTCCAGAAACTCCCTCGGCAGGCAGGGACTGTTTCATGTCTCCCAGGCTAGAGGCTTGTCAATGACTCTGATATCCCAGAAAAGTCATTGCTTGTGAATTATTTTAGCCCCCGCAAGTCCTAATCTCACCCAGACTAGAGCTGAGTGGAGCAAGAATTGCAGGGGCTGCTGTTATCACCAGGGCCTGGGCAACTCCTAGCAATGGCATGATCCCGTTCCTGCTTTCCTATGGCCACTTCCACAGCTGCTGGTTTAATGCCCAGCTCCCCTTGGACCTGTGAAGGGATGGGTGGGTGCCAATTAGACCTTTTTTTTTCTAGAATGAGGTAATGTGGGTCACAAGCAGTTACTGCTTGTATCCTGTTTGGAGGCGGTGAATGCTGTGGGTCAGAGGGAGCAGAGTAGCCCGTGGAAGATGTCCAGTGATGCCTTTCATGTCCCACAAGTCACTTCAGTGGCCTGCTGGATGACTGTGTGGTTTTGGAGATGTACCCAGAGAAGTGAAGGCCATCTTTTGTGCCAGCATGATTGACACCCCCTGTCAGGCAGCCGGGCTGCCTGGATTTCTACTCTGGGAACCAGAAACATGATTAACTAGTTAATCCATGAAACTATGGGAGAGGCAGGGAACACAATTTTACAATTTTATTTTTTATAGGAAGAATAAAGGTAAATTATGGCAGCACTGGGAAACTGCTGTCCCAAAGCTTGTAGAAGCAGCAGTCTTGATGAGATGATGGGATGGGGTCTATGATCTTTATTCTCCCTCCATCCAGAACCCACTGCCTAAAGGAAAACAAAGATGAGCTATCAAGACTCAAGAAAACTAAAAGTATTATATTTCCACTGCTTTCTTCAAACTAAAGGACAACACACACCTTTCTAAATGGTGCTCAACGATGTTGAGCATATTCAAAAGTCATTCATTACTGGAAAGAGGGCCAGGCCTGCTGCTGGTGAGTTATTAATGGGTTCTTAAGGTATTGCTATTTTTTTAATAGAAGGAATGGGTGTGCTGGGCTTTGCCCTGATTTAGACAAGCCACCCTCTGTGTTGCACGAAGACATTGCAAGGAGTACGTGTTCTTTAGAGAGTTCAAGATGAACAGAAAAGAGAAAAAAGAGTCAGAGTCAACATCTCCATTTTCACCCATCATCTTCTCTAATGTCAATTGTGTAAAACCAGGCCTCAACCTTCTGCCTTAATTTGGACAGGTGGACTGGCAGTGATGGTACCTCACTCTGCCCTAGCCTTTGTGACTTTGGGCAACTAACCCTCAGGCACAATCAGGTATAAGTCATGAAGGACACTTAGATGCTGGAGTTTGATCAACTTTCAGCGTGGATTACCTTCAAAAATCTCCTCTGTGTTTCTGTGGTCATGTGAAAGAAAAGTCTAATGGATTTTCCATTTCCTATTTTAGTTTCAAGAAGAGGAGGCTCAAGGGGAGAACTTATGGCTCTCTATGACTACCTGAAAGGAGGCTATAGAGAGGTAGGGACTGGTCTTTCCTACTATGCCTGCAGTGGAAGACCAGAGGAAATGGCCTTAAGCTGCGACAGGAGAGATCCAGATTAGATATTAGAAAAAAATCACTGCTAGGGTTGTCAGGCATTGGAATAGGTTGCCCTGGTGGAGTCACCATCTCTGGAGATGTTTAAGAGGCATCTGGATCCCGGCGATGTGGTTTAGGAGTTACAATGGTGTTGCTGGGTTGAGTGTTGGACTTAAAGATCTCTTCCAACTTTGATGATTCTGTGATTCTGTGATTCTATTTACCCCGACAGCCTGAGCGGCTCAGTGACTCTATCTCTACTGACTCTCACAAGGTGGCTTTTATTAATTGAGGACTTGAGCCCATGCTGGAATCTCAATGAGAGTAAATTTTCTTGGTTAATTAATACTCTGAATCATGGTCTGTTTAATTGTTATCTGTTTATACCTTGGGTTTGTCTGCGGTTCTGTTTATGTTACTAGGATGTTTTGAAGACATTTTTGGGAAGTGAGGTGGTGGACTGAAGGCTTCAATTTTGATATTCTTAATTCTGTATTTTCCAGATGCCAATAAATATTAAGATTTAGATTCTCAAGTGTTCGCTGGTTATTACTTCTCCACTGGAACCAGGAACAAGGAACTGCTGTCACTCAGCTAAGAACAGGCTAAACATATAGATTAATTATGTAAAAGACTAGTTCACTCCCAGACATTGTATTATTGCATCTTTTGCTTCTCTCTTGTGTCTTGTCTATTAAAGAGTCATTCAGATGATCTAGTTGCAGGCATTTTGGGCATCAATTCTAAACCCTCAGCTACACAAGACAATCTCTCTCAGGTCCTAGTCCCTCTCCATCAACTGTAACAAAAGTGTAGATGACCTTGAAGTTTTTATACTTTGACTGACACTTCGAGGTAATTCATCCAGCCAGGTTAACCTTGGCCTTTAGTTAGCAAACTGCTGAGTGTAGGAACTGTCCTGTCAGAGGTTTTTATGGTGTTTAGCACACAGCAATTTCCTCTAGGAACAACAGTAACCACATTTCCAACAGTAGTAGTCTGAGAGGATGTTTACTAGAGTTTCCGGGAGGATGAAAAGAATGTTTTAGTTAATGTGGGACCTGCAAATGTAAAGCTGTGGCTCCGCACACCTGGCTCACAGATTTGGATAACTTCCTGAAGAATGTGTCTTGTTGGAAATAGAATGCGCTACAAGTTTTAAACAGCAGCCTAAATACCCCAACTTTGTGGAAATGACAAACCCTTATGAGCACTAAAGGCTGCCATGAGCCTGAGGGGAGAAGGGGAGTGTGCAGCTGGATGTGTGTGCGTATTTGCGAAGAAGGGAGGAGCGATGAGGAAAGTTTCTCCTATGAAAGAAATGATCTAATTTGAAGCAAGTCCCTCATGGGAAGAGCTGTGACAGAGGCTGCTCTGTTCCTGTTAATTTTCACAGTGCAGCTGTCAGCGGGTCTGTAAATAGTACTCTGCGAAGCCAACACTTCCTATCCACACATCAACCATTCAATTAACAGAAGAACAGAAGAAGGAAATAAAGTGTACCACAGCCTTCTATCACGGCTTTGATGTTTTCCAGCAATTTATGAAAGTGTACACAAATCTAATTACAAGCCCCACTGCTTCCCATTTACATGGAGCTCCTCAAGTTCAGAGCTGTTTATATCAAAATAATTGTTAAAAATACCTCAGCTGATCTACGGCATTGTGGCCCCCCACTCACCGGAGCCACCAGGCTGCTCCTCCCAGGGAGTTCCTGCCGACTCAGCTCTTTGGTGCAGCCTGCTCATGCAAAATCTGCTTCCCCACCACTCTGTGAGTGCAACTTCATCGTGCCCACAAAGGCCCATTTCCCTCCTTTTCGCTACTTGCTCAGAGCTCCTTCTGCAGACTCTGTGCTGCTTTCCCCTCCACCCCTAATTCATCTAAATATTCTTCTGCTATATTAGTGGGGGGTGAGCACAGCTGCTCAGCCGGTTTCCACAGTTGGGGCTGTGTCTGAAGGCAGCTTCGCAGAACTTTTCAGAGCCGTAGCTGCACCGTGGGAATGCACAGCAATAACAGCAGCAGTCATTAGTGCGAGATGGGGATGGTTTCCTTGGTGGGGTGCCTGAGCATCCAAAGCCAGGAAGATGAGAACCACTGCCACGTTTGCCACTAGTTTGAAAGAGGCCACTGCACAGGACAAAGACATTTGTAAATCGTGGTTTAGTGCCTGGCATCCCTGCCCATGCCAGAGTGTTGGAACTAGATGATTTTTAGGGTCCCTTCCTACCCAAACCACTCTGTGATTCTGTGATTCTTGGGGCAGTTTTGATAATCTCATATTTAAGTCACTCTTACCTGATAAGCCAAACAGGTGACAAATTCCTTTAGCTTAAGTAATGGAAAAAAAAATCTCTTATGGTGTGAGGGGATAGTACATTGCTGAAGGAAAGAAGACAATTCTTCCACCTGTCTATTACCCATGTTTGGCTGGGAATTTCTGTGCTATGGGTGGACTTCCAAAGAATATGATAGGCAGAGGCTCAAAATCAACCTCATTCAAGGTGCTGTGCCATTCATATTTTCTTGATTAATAAAAAGTGTAGAATACAACAACTAGAGATCTAATCCATATGTCATCTAACAACACTGAACAATAATTGCATAATTTGATATAGGTGGTTCCTGAACAGAGATTCGAAGTTGGTTTTGTCATTTGTGTTGATAAGAGCTGCATGGAAAATACTGAAACGAAAGCCCCAAGTTAACAAAGTTGTGTATTGCAATGCTTCTGTTTTTTCAAAGTTCGACTAAATTGAATCTTTCTCTGAAAGGCAGATGTCTGTTCAGTGCTTGTATCTAGTTCTCATATTTTCCCTTTACACAAGACCAAGGATTCCATCTGAAAAGTAATTTTCATGGAAGATGTTCAGCCAGTTGTAGACAGACTTGGGATGCTATTGCCTGGATGCAGAGGAAATGCAGTGCTTTGACCAAGCTGCTGCAGGCTTCTATAGCAAAAAAACAGAGAGGATTTGGCCAGTGTGGTGGGGGAAGCCACCTTACAGAGGTCTGGAGGTCTTAATGGCCTTTAACATCATTAATTAAAGAAAGATATAGAATGAACATAGTGCTGACAATTAGTGTGTTAAGCAAGTTCACCGCAAATCTAATGGAACAGGAGTCAGGGGACTCTGCTGCAGGATGCCTGGTTTCTGAATCCCAGATTGCTTTATCTGGGCAACAAACATCCAGGACAGGTTTCAGGTCTCCTTGCACCGGACGTGAAGTTAAATATTCACTCTAAGCTGCACTGGCTTTAGCTTTAGTTTTTAATCAGTATTGGTCCATTTTTCATTCTAAGTTGCACTTGGGATGAAGAACCACTATTTTGGAGCTGGAGGACCAGAGCAAACCGATTCCTAAAATTAGCTAAAAAGCACACTTCAATTTGCGCTTGCCCATTAGCTTGACAGGTTTCAAAATCTATTTCTGTAAAATAAAATTTCTCTAGAGGTATCTATTTCCCTCTATTGATTATAATAGAAACTTAAATGACAAACTTAGATGACAGCCTCAGACATGAGTTTCTTAACTTCTGGATATCTCAGATTAGGTTAGATGAGTCCCACTTCAGGTATTCAGTCTAAGTCTGTTATTGAGTTACCCATTACAATGGGACAGGCATGCCCAGAAGGCGATATTGCCCATCCTAGCACAGAAAAAGGGAAGAATGCCTAAATCTCTGGAAATGTCTCTCTCTCCTTTCTGCAGGAATCCTAGAAGATATTTAGAATAGATCACAAACTTTCAGACTGTTAAAGATGGGTCAAGGAAATTACACACTTCACTTCTTCTCACCCCTATGCAGGAAATGTACACAGTAACAGTACTGTCCTACCCCTTCCGGGAATGAATTCATAACCAAAGAAATTTTGAGTTGCCACAGTGGGTGAGATTTTGAAAAGGGTGCAACAATACTCTGTCTTTTTAACCCTGTGTAGTTTCTGTGTAGGATAATGGCTGCTGTGACTTAAGTGTCCGTGATTCTGCCCCTCTTCTCCACTCTCTCGAGACCCCTCCCGGAGTCCTGCATCCAGCTCTGGGGCCCCAAACACAAGAAGGACACGGACCTGTTGGTCGAGCCCAGAGGAGACCATAAAGATGCTCAGAGGGCTGCAGCACCCCTCCTGTGAAGACAGGCTGAGAGAACTGGTGTTGTTCAGGGTGGAGAAGAGAAGGCTCCAGGGAGACCTTATAGCACCTTCCACGGCCTAAAGGGGCTACAGGAGAGCAGGAAAAAGGGGCTTTTGACGAGGGTCTGGAGTGACAGTACAAGGGGGAATGGCTTCAGACTGAGAGAAAGCAGGCTTAGGTTAGCTGTTAGGAAGAAATTTGTTACTTTGAGGGTGGCGCGGCAGTGGAGTGGCTTGCCCAGAGAAGCTGTGGATATTCCATCCCTGGCGGTAACCAAGGATTGGGTGGNCTGTGGATATTCCATCCCTGGCGGTAACCAAGGCTTGGTTGGATAAGGCCTTGAGCAACCTGTCGAAAGTGTCTCTACTCATGCTAATGGACATGTAGATGATCTTTAAGGTCCCTTTCAACCCAAACCATTCTATGATAGTTCTGTGAATTGTGGAGAAAAGTTTGTTCTGTGTGGGTGCATGGACAAGGAAGGCCATGTCTTAGATTTGTAGCATGTGTTCTGCAGAATGACTCTTCAACGTTTGGCTGTTGCCCAGAAATGAAGACATGGGAATAAGGAGAAAACCAAACTAAAGATGATGCCTAGGAAGGATCATGACTGACAGGTAGGATGATGATATTGTCCACAGTGGTTGAGAATGGAGGTGGAGGAGAGAAAAGACAGTTTTTGGGTTTAAAAAGTCAAGAGCTCTGGTTTATACATATTGAGCTTGTTCTGACAGCTAAACATCCACCAGGAGATGTTGGAAAGACAGACCAAGATTTTGGTTTGGACAGGAGTCAGTCCTTAAGCAGAGAAGTTAGATCTGCAAGCTGTCACTACAGCAATAGCAGCTGAATTTGTGTTGGTGGATAAGGCTGTTAGGGACAAGGCTTGGATGAGGAAGAGAAGAGAATGATAGGAAGAGACCTGTTTACATCCCCATATGGATAGGAAACAGAGACAGGAGGGGATGGAGTAATCAAAGCTAAAAGTACAGGACATATAATTGCTATAAATATATTATAAATACAAGTGAAAGTACATGAAAATTATGATCTGTTATAAAGGATGGTACAGAGATCCAGTAAAACACTCTCACAAAATTGATGAGCTGATAGAAAATATGATCTAAAAAGACAAAAAGGTAGCTCTCCTGACAGGTACATATTGAAGGAACTTTGCGTCTGTTCAAAAGTAGGGGATTTTGGTTAGCTTATTTCTAAAGGAAATTCATTGTTTAAAAATTGGAAAGCTTTAGGCTTGGTGGACTCTTAGGAGAAACATGTGCCTTGCATAGAGAAATGGGCTTGTAATGGCTGGTGGTCAGGCACTGGTACAAGGTAAGGTTAATTAAAAAAAAAAAAGCAAAAAAGAAAGGAACTTTCATAAAAGAAAGTTGCCTTTTGAAACTATTAGGCAACATATGTTGTGTGAACAGGAAGTCACAGTAGAGCAATAATCCTGACAGCTGTGGAGAAACAGGAGTCTGCCACAGGAGCGAATGCTCGAGACCTGACAAGAATTATGATGGATGCCCTGTTGGTGGTACACGAGGACAAACCAAGAGACGCTGAAATTGGCTGAACCACAGGAACAACGTTGAGCTGGCATCGCAACCGGACAAACGAGGCCAGTCCTGGCGGTGAGAGGAATGGAAGGGGGCCGAAGGAAGATGGCAGAATTGCCCCCCTCCTTCCCAAGCACAATGGGCTGCATCGGCATCTCACCACGAGGTGGCTGCATTTCCCTGTGAACGTCCAAGTAAGTCCTGAACGACGCTGCACACCCTGAAGTACCATGAAAATGAGAATGGGCGCAGAGATCCCGGCAGGATTCGGCCTATCTCATTCGAAGAGCCTTAGAAATTTTGAGCCACTGTGGGAAAAACCTGTTGTGCTCCACGTCTTCATTGAGTGTTGGTCACTCTGCAGGTCCTCCTAGGTCTGCAAAGATGTGATAGCAGCATTGTGCCTGCTTGTAGCTCATGGGAGATACAAGGCAATGCCATGTAACTTTGCTTATAATGAAGAGGAGGAAATTAGTTTCCTCCTTGATTTTCCTGTGAACTAAGAGTATGTACTGTGAGGTTCAGCCAGTCCATGGAAACTCGTGAAGCCATGGAAACTTGCTTCTGAGTCCGAGATGGGCATCTAGTGAAGATTAAATTGTGGTGCTTTTTCAGATGCCCAGGTCTGGTTGTTAAAGAATATTTCTGTAACAGATGTTTGAGTCAGATAAGTCAAGAGGACAAATGGTCCCGTGAAATTGACCCGTGAAGTAGCCAAATACTCAGGTGTTTCGTATATCTTAAGCTCAGGCGATACCACCAAGATGGAGCCATAAGTTGTTTCCAGGTGGTTCTGAGATGAGTACGTTTTTGTTATCCAAAGTGTTCTGAAAGTAGGAAGGGAAAGGGCTGGGGAAGAATAATGACATTTTGGGTATACTAAATCTAGATAAAATCTTTAACTCTCCTTGGGTTTTGTCTCTTTTCTCATGTCTTCCTCTCACCTTTGTCACAGGAATTTGCAGGATTTTTGGGATGGGACTGACTTTTTATTAAACCTTTTTGTGGTACCACACCCTACTGAATTGAAATTCCTGATGTCAGCTTATAGGCGCTATCACTTTGGATCAAAGTTTGAAAGAAAGTCACTAAAAGTACCTCTTTAACCTGTTTTAGGAAAGATGTCCATAATATATCAGTATGGGATGTCCTCATCAAGCCTGACATCTGGTTTTGTTAAAAGGAGACTTTAAGGAAGAAACTCTTAAAAGTATTTAAGTACTTCAAAAAATGGAGACCCCATCTTTGAGGAGACTTTTTTTTGTACCATAACTGGTAAACATGTACCATTTTTAAACTGATTTGTCTAAGATGGGGTTCCAAAAAATGAGATCTTGATAGTTTGCTAGTTTTAGAAGCCTTTTTGCTTGTAAAGAATTTTCCATTTTCATCCCCGCAAAGATCTAGAGGAAATCTGGCGGGCCCAGTTTAAACTTATTTGGATAAATTCATGAATTTACATTAGAGTCTCTTACTGAAAGGGAGATTTTACACTCTCAAATATTTTTAATTGAGCTTTCTTGTATCCTTTCCAAGTTGTCAGCATGCTTCTTAGTCTTCCATGATTTACACTGTGAATAATTAGTAATAAAAATAATACACTATTAAACCAAAACACGTTGTACCAGATTTTCTTCTCCTACTGACAGTGGAATGCCTTACATTCTTCTCTGTCTCATGATGGTGTACAAACATCAATTCGTGTAGAAAATACAACTCCATTTCTATTTTCTTAAATGATTACTCTTGAAACCCCGTATGACTAGAAATTTGTGAAAGTGGAATGATGTCTCAGATATTTCCTGGAAGATCCAGTAAATGGTCTGACACACTTTCAAAGGGCAGGTGTAGGGGACCAGACTTATGGCTAGGTTGGTACCTTTGTGGTAACAGTGAAAGGCACCCATCACTGTGTGATTTGTCTCTAGCTCCTACTACCATCATGTGAACATGCTTCTCTCCACGGAATGCTGGCAAAAAGTTCTTTATCCTTTGCCTACAAACCAGGACTCTCCGAGGAGGGAAAATGAAGAAACCCTTAGACAGCAGTTTCTGTTTGATTCATCCCTCTGAAACTTGAAAGATTGTGCTCATGGTGAGTCTGACCCAGAGTTTCTGGCATGTGTGAACCATATGTCTTTTTTTCAGGTCATCAAAACTGCTGGTGACAGAACGCAGCACCCGTTGGAGTTCTGTGCCCGTGAGGAATGACAGTGTCCTCCCAGCCTTTCCTCTGATGAGTTAAGCACACCCAAGGCCCTGGGCCTTCCTGGATGAGGAGTTGCAGATCACAGGTTAATTGTTTCTCCTCCTCAATCAGGCCACGGGGTAGCCAGGGCTGGCCCAGTTCTCACTCGCCTGTGTTACAGAGATACTCACCGGCATTGTCTGGCTGCCATGCAAGGCATTGATGGCAGCTTGGGCCTCTGCATGTGAAGAGTATTTCACAAATGCACACCCTGGAAGAGGAAAAAGAAGAGCGTTAGAAAGTTTGAATGGATACCATGAAAGTCCATCTAGCTAAGTATCCTGTCCTCAGAACCGACCAATAAATACGGTTGTGAAGAAAGTATAACAAAAAAATGTGTCCTGGTCCTTTCCAGAGTCCAGACATCAGCAGCCTGAGGACCTCTTAAGGCTAAGTTGCTTCAAGAACAGCCACATTACTTCTAATAAGCACTGACAGACACAGACTTAGGAAGTACTTTTTGAATCTAGTCATGTTTTGACCTCCACAGCTTTCCATGGCAGAATCTTGCACAGTTTTACAATTTGTTGGGTGAAAAAGCTGTTTCTTTTGCTTGTATTAGACTTAATGCTGAGTGTTCCTCCCTCTGTGGTTGTGAGAAACAGTATGGAAGCATGTGTAAGTTATTGGAAAGCTACACATACTAGATACAAGAAACCACGGGACAAATGTACAGAAGGCATTCAAGTTACTCCAAACCCACAAAGTACCTTATCATATCACTGCCTGGTAGAGCTCTGCGACAGACTGCCCAGAGCTTATCTTGGCTCCAAGCCACTTTGGTCTGGCAAAGCATGAGACACCTTCTGGTGAAGTAGCAGGGGTGGGAGAGGTACCCATGTGTTGATTACCATCCTGCCACCACGAAAACTTGAATCTTAGTTTTTCATAGCTGCAAAGTCAGTGCCTGTGTAGGTGTTCTCTTCTGGACATTAGAGGAATGTGGGCAGTGTTTCTCTGGCCTGTATTGCTGTGTGGGGAATCTCACACTGAACTCTTACATAAGGTTTTAGGGCAGAAAGGTGCATTTATGGATGTGTGCTGGGGTGCAAAAATGATCAACGCTTCAAAGGGTTACATGCACTTCTAGGGTGGGGGAAAGTATTGCCAACACTCCCAGCTACGAGCAAAGTGACTCAGAGAGAGAAAGGCTAATTTCCATATGCTAAGGCGGTTTTTGGAACAGATTGGGAGAGATCTGAGAAGTTTTGGCTTCCATTCCTTTCTATTACTACCAACGACTTTTGAGCTTTTAATCAATTTGCAAAGCCCTCTCAGTTTCCCTGAACGGGTGCAGATCTCAGTGCAGGGGATGCCAGTCCTGATAGTGGGATGGCTCTCCTTCAGCCCCTTTGCAGCATCTTTAGAAGGTCTTCACACCCATTCGGATCCCTAAAGCGCAGGGTGAAAAATGAAGGAATACAACTTGCTAACTAGAAGAATGAACCCAAAAGGTCCCTAAAAGCATCACTGCAGGCTGATAGAAGTGCAATTGAAGAAAGTAGTGATAGCCCCTTCTAAAAATAATACACGTATATAAAGTATATTACAGTTGAGAGCTGTTCACTTCGCGTCACCCTCTCAGCACTGTGCTCAGGCTGTATTTCAGGAAAGGCCCAATGATTACTGCTAATAGTTGGGGATCTAATTTATAAGGAGCTGAGAGGAGACAATCATGAGAAAATGAGATAGATAAACTTCAGCTGGAAACAATAGGGATCAATTATGACATAATCCCAGCCCAGCATTCCCGGGCTCCTGAGATATTGAGTCTTCCTCTTCATTAATCAGAGATAATCCAGAATTAGGGTGTTTAATTATTTGCAGAGATTCTTTTGTACTTTCTGCCTCTAAAAAGAAGATGCTGATTAGCAAATATACAAAAGCTTTCCAGTTCCAGTCACCAATTTCATTTAGAGCAGGATTTTTGGCTGCAGTGCTGCTGTCATGTTGAAGGCTTCACTCTTTTCAGGTGAAATGCACCCCTGTGCTGAGGGTCCTGATGGATCAGTGGAGCTGGATAAAGGTGGGAATGAAGGGAGTAGCAGGCATTTATCTTGTTTAATGCCCAGGACGCTAATGGGATCCCTCCTACTGCTTCCTATTAACTGCTTCCAGTAGGTTTTGAGGTAGCAGGATGAGTGAAAACTCAGCTTTCACTGGTGTATATAGCAAGGCAATAGCAGAGATCCCAACATTCTGTCCTTTTTTTTGGTGCATTCAATCAGATGGCTTCTGTATACAACACCAAAAGTGCGCAAAATCTTCCTTTCCCACTGTCACCAGCACTGCCTCCAGGAGCTGGTGAGCTGAGGACGTGAGTCATGTCACTCTTCTCAGAACAATGGTGTCCTTTTGACAGGAGCAACTCTGGAGTGTGAAGGGATTTTGACACAAACAGAGATATAACCTCTGCTGAACAGGGTGATACATGTGCTTAAGTTTTTCTTGTTCCTTTGCTTCCAGAGTAGCAAGGAAGGGCTGCCCTGACTGTTTTGTCAGCTTGGAGGAGACTGCAGAATCAGGCCCTAGGATTATAATTGCAGAGGGTAATAAGGATCTTCTTGTGGAGGGTGCTGTTGGAAACATTTACTTTCTGAGTTATTGAGGCAGACTGCTGAATGGGGAAAAAAAAAATAAAAAGGGAAAAAGAATAGCTGCACAGAGAGCACCAACAATGAAGACTCTGTGGGTCCTTCTGGATCCACTTCAGCTCCCTCACCTGAGAACTTCTGCACTCCTGGCTGAACCTTGGTGAGCTTTGTCTGGAGGGGTGCAGAATCACTCCATCCTCTCCCAGGAAAAACAAGTGCTGCATTCCCCTCCAGGCTGAGAAATTCCTGTCCCAGATCTTCTGCCACGTGGTTACCTTCTCCAGCCACTGTTGCTAGTGCTGTGACTCATGCAGGACGTATTTCTGCAGACCCTGGAGGCCATGCCCCATGGCTCAGGAGAACACCCACGGCTTCAGGAAAGGCTTTGGCAGCTTTTTGGCTATGACTGGACTGTGATGAGATTAAACTGGGAAGCTGCAACTAGACTTCTGAGAGTAGAGCTTGCACTGAGCTACCTGAGGGTGTAGAAGGTCACTACAGGGATACCTGGGGGTGGGTAGGATTTAAGTGCATGGGATCTGACTGCTATCTGGAATTTAGACAATCTGCTTAAATCTCAACTTACGCAGAATTTAAGCCTTATGGGTTTTACCCAAAATAAGTAGCTCACAAGCAGTGTGTGTCACATATTGGTTTCTAGCAGATGGAAAACATTATAGACTGGGAATAACTTTGTGGGAGTTGTGGCTTGCCTGACTGTCTCCTAAGATAAGGGCACTAGCCTTAAGTTTTCCATTGGATTGACTGCTCTGTGTGCGTGTGTGCATGCACGAAACAGTGTGTGTGTAAATTAGGAGCTTCACATTCTCAGTAAATACCACCAGCAAATGGAAGCTGGTAATATTAACTCTGTCAAGGCTCAGTATTGATCCTGAACAGCTCAGTGAAACGTCAGCCTCAGACTGCAGCCTGCTAGCACTAATAATTAAACTGGTTAGCAATATGGAGCTGCCACTCAGATTCTGTCTTATAATGAAATTGTTTTAGAAGGAAAAAAAAGATAGAGCAAGTATGAAGACAAGTCTGTGGGTTGGATCTCCTCTGGAATTTGTTTCTTATAGAACTCAGACTTTATTGCCTTTATTATTACTCTGTTTAACTCCTTTGTCATTAGATTTCATTGCAGGTGGAAGCAGACAGTCTTTTTTTTTTGTTGTTTTTCCCCAATTTACTGATTTGTTCAGTGAATGATGTGCTTAACTGTCTGCTGTTATGATGATTGGAGCTCCTCTACGACATCCTAGCCTACTGCTTCCCAGTGGGGCAGCACCTGTCTTTGGGTGTTGTGGAAATAAAGTAACCACAAAACCGAAGAAAGGTGCCCACAGCTTATTTTCAGTCATTTATATCAGGAAGGCTGAGCTGTGCTGATGTGTACTGAACAGCTATGAGGCTTGCATGAAGTATTTTTTTTTGCCCACCAGTGATTTTATGGAATAACAATATCTTTCTCCAGTGCATCACTGTGATTTGAATTTCTTGCCTCCCTGTTGCAAAAATGTGCTGGTTGATGTTGTCACTTGTCAAAATATCCAGAGATAAAAACTGTGCTGGCTGGACTGGCCTCTTCTCTGGTGTTGCACATGCCAGCACAGTTTATGCTATATTATATGCAGATCCATATTTAATGGACACATTATAGTGCCAAGAGGAGAGGATTTCCTATTCAGATTGAATTTACTTTGTCTAGAGACTGATGCGGGGAAAAATATGACCTTCCTGCACAAGAGAGGAGCTTCATTCTCATACCTGGGTTGCAGCAGAAGATTTTTTGTGCTATCCAGGTAACAAAAAGTGGCAGAAGGAGGAAAGGCACCTAGTTTTGCAATGAAGTATTGGCATGTTTCAAACAGTAAGTGTGCAATGAGTGTACTGTTTAAAATGGCACCTGTACCCTTGCAGCTGCAATCACTGGCTGGTATGAGTCCATGCAAAAACCAGGTGAAGAAGAGAAAGACCTGGGGCTGGTGGATGAGAGATAAACAGAGTTGATGACGGAGCCAGTGAGTCAAGACGTAAAGTACCAATCTTGGCTTTTTTTTAAAGAAAGAATCATCCTATTCAGCGGGGCGGGGAGAGCACATTTTGAGTGAATGTAAAGGCCCTGTTCAGAGGGGAGGGCTCTGCCCAAGCAATAACAGGCATCAGCCTGCACGTGGAGGCATAGCCCGTTGGAGATGTGTGTTTTGAAATGCGATCAGCTTTTTCCTCTCATGCACAAGCACAGGGTGACCAGCAGAGTGAAAATGTGATCCCTCCTAAAGTAAGAGATGCTGTTCTAGGGGCTGCATGATACTTTTGTCATACTGGAAAATGATATATACACAAAGACCATGGTCTAGCTCAGCACAAGCCATCCCTCACCTTTGCTGTTGCCATCGGGTCCCCGAAGGATTGTGCATTCCTCAATGTTGCCAAACGCCTCGAATAGCCTGCGCACATCGTCTTCCGACTGCTGCTTATTGAGCATGCCCACAAAGAGTTTTCTGTCTTCTGGAACAAAATAAAGAGATGCTTACCATATTTCAGGGGGGATGTGAAAGCCAAGGTGGCTCAGTATCACATGCAAAACAAACGGTGACTTCACCGAGGTGACACATCTCAGAAGCTGCTAGTCTTTTCAGGTGGCTGGCTCGAAAAACCTTAACAGCCTCTGACTTCACAAGAGTACTTGAAAATAATCCAGCAAATTTAAAAAAAAAAAACAAACCACCAAACAACCAACAAAAATGGTTCGGTTATATATAAAATCTTCATCTGCCTCTTAAAATCTAGGCACCAAAGTCTTCCAAATCAGCTCCTTCTGATCAGTTTTTGCAGTCAGTTTGCAGTAACTGAAATGACAACATTGCTCAGACTGCAATCCAAGAGGAATGTGATAAATATAGTATACAGAAACCAAGTCCAAATGAAAAATAACATAAGTTAGTAGCCCTCGCAATACTAAATAAGTTGCAGGAAAAAAATGTTTAACATAAGCTTTTTAAAATCAGGATATAATGGAAGTCACAGCCTGTAAACTGGAGATTTGTCATTCATGCCCACTCAGAGACACGTATCTGCAAGTTTGGATGAGATTTTAAATATATTTATAAGGTTCATTTGAAATAAGCCCAAAGATTTTGAAACTTAAATTGTTTTTTGAAACATAAAGTTAACTTATACGATTGCTAATATCTGAGACAGCTCAGGCAGGTGGTATTTCATGCCAAAGCAGGACGTTTTCTGCTAGCGGATAATTGTGTTTTGAACAAGGACGCTCAGTGTGACCCAGCACTGTGCACTCACAGCCCAGAGAGCCAAACGTGTCCTGGGCTGCATCCAGAGCCCCGTGGGCAGCAAGGCAGGGAGGGGATTCTGCCCCTCTGCTCGGCTCTGGTGAGACCCACCTGGGGCACTGCATCCAGCTCTGGGGTCCCAGCACAGGAAGGACATTGAACTGTTGGAGTGAGACCAGAGCCGAGGTTGGAACTAGATGATCTTCAGGGTCCCTTCCAATCCAAATGATTCTACGATTTATACTTGGAATTATACTAAGTTTGGGGATCTTCATGAGACACCTCCAGAAAATACTGGTGAAAACAAACTAATGATTGTCAGAAGGATCTCAGAGGGGGCTGAGTGACGCCTCTCAATCAGGTTTCTGTTCAGAGACTACTACCGTTACACCAGAAAGAAAGGAAATTTACATAGTTTACATCGTGTAGGTAAACAGGCCATTTGCACATGATTCATAAATGTCTTATTTATGATTCATTAAACACTATGTAAATGTATGAACCAAGAGGGTTTTTTCAGAGCACGTTACAGAGCAGATGTAACTAATTTGAATAAATATATGTAAATATCTAAATAATTTTATTTTTTATTTAATTATTTTTTTAGTGTACAAGTTAACCTAAAACTGAACAATACACTGGTTTGCAATAACCCTTTTCTGGCTGACCAATTGGGTAATTCATGTCACTTTTGTTCACTGAGAAATCACTGGTGTAGGCAATCTGTTCTGCTTCAACCAGTGTTTGATCAAAATTTCCCTCTCCAAGATGCACCTGCACATTGGCAAATTACTTTACAGCCTTGGATGTGAATAATTTTTCATGCAGTGGCTATTGAATGAGGATATTAGGAGCTTTCAACCCTGCAGTCGAGTTATCCACGACAACGAAATGTGTGCTGCCCACAGAAAAGCAGGAGTTATGTTGACTTCAGCTAGGCTGCTGAACTGGTAGGCAAAATAGGTTTAGGGGGATACAGATACACTTCTGATAGGTGAGAAAAACAGAAATAGCCTTCTGATAGACCTGTTAAAGCAAGAAATAGTCCTACTTTATGTTGGAATTGATTAAGCAGAGAGGCATTTTGAGGTCTTTGCTGGCAACACAAAGTTCAAATTGTACTGGTGCACAAAGCCCTGCCTAACGCCATGCAGCTTGTAGGTTGTCCCCACCTCATGAGAAGGTGATTTGGACATGTGAAAGGCTTTTTTCCCCAATGGCCAAAGTGTCCTGCAAAAGAGACTCCAAGATGTAGGTTACAAGCCTTAGAGAGGCAGCCACTGAAGTTCACTGTGTGCTCTGGGGAGTATCTTTCAGTCTAGGGCATGACAGAGCCTTAGGAAAAGTCCAGTCCAAAGTCCAAACGTTTACAGATGTTGGAAGAAAACCCACCTAGCAAATGGGACCAGCTGTCCTGCAAGATATTTTAGGAAGGGGCAGATCAGCTGGAAAGAACTAGCAACATGGATGGCAAAACATTTTGCCTAGAAACAGAAGACTATTATATTGTACTTTATACAGCTTCCCCTGTTTCAAACAAGCTGCATCAGCAAAAGCACTCCTATAGCTGTGTAACTGTTTTCGCCAGACTTCTTGCTAATATAAATGTATCATTTAAAAAAAAAAGAAAAATCGCATCCCTCCTCTGTCAGCAAAACTCTCTAGTGTGGAACTGGCCTGAAACTGCCTTGTCTGGTCTAGTTTATGCAAAGCTAAAACCAGGTGTTTTAGGGACCACTTAAATTATTATTTTTACTTCCCCCCACCCTGCATCTTTGCAGTACACTGGGACTGTACTGGCTGGCAGATGATGTGGTGCTTTGGTGAGCTGCCCATGAGATGGTCATCAGACCATCAGGAACAGGCTCTGTCAAACATGAGGATCACCTTCCCCAGGAGCTGCTGGTCCAGGAGAGATGGCACGAAGGGGATCCCCATGGACAGCCACTACTTGGACATCACTTCCAACCCTGTCTCCAAATCAGCACCCTGTCCCCCTCCTGAAAAACAGCACCCTGTGTAGTCAGTGGAATCATTTGCTATATCTGCCATCTCAGAACTCTACACGATCACACACTAGACTGATAAAAAATGAGTCAATTTAACAAGTTTTTTTTACTTTCAGTAGTTTCTATAACAAAGCGCTGAATTTGCCTCTCACATCCCAGCTCTTTCAGGGAACTCAACACTGTGTTTTAACAACATCCCTCACACATCCTGAGTAGAAAGAGAGAGAGAAGAGTCCAGCAGAAGAGACTATTCAACGCACTCCAGGCTATAGAGTTTATCCTCTAATGATCTTTTATGAGCCTCTTATGCCCTGGGCATCACCATACACTAGTCTTCTACGTCTCAGACAAAAAACTGACATGCCATGCACCAAGACAACTACTTCTGGTTTGTAAATATGTCTAAACAAGGCCATGAGGTTGCAAGAATAAAATGAAGAGGGGATGTGTTGGTGTCATCAAGGTGCGTCCTGAGCACGAGTGCACACCACTGATGCTCCTCACCAGATGTTTCCAGGGTCCTCTAGTGAGATCTGAGGGCACTACATCCTACAAAAATCAGAGTTTTAGGCTGCACACAAACCTAGAGCAATCCTAGATGATGCTGTCCCTAAGCTCTGCCTGCCTGTAGAGTCTGTCTCTACCAACCATAGTTCACCCATATCACTGTCCTGAGTCCCACTCTTCCTCCTCTTTCAGTGAGATATTGTTCCAACTGTGTGTGTCTCAGGATCCACACCCGAATTTCAGAGCACTGGGCAGACTCAGTCCTCTATCTTCTCCATTGCCAGGCTCAATGCTCACCTCTGTTTCAGACTATGGGACTGTGTGGGGCAAAAAACCTTCAGACCAGGCTTCTTCAGACCTGTGTCCCAGACCAAAGTGAACACACAGTCAAGGAGAACACAAATATTACTGTCCAGGGCAGACGAGAAGGACAGAAAGAGGTCATGGTCCAGGATGTCCCCAGCATGAGCTGTGGACATGACCTTGTGCTCCAGCCTAAACCAGCCTGTGGCCACGGAGAGGGAGTTGTACCTTGCAGTACCACAGTCTTGCTCAATGGCGAATGGCAGCCAGGAGAAGCATTCTCCATCTCCTCCCTATGAGGGGAACGAAGACAGTGAGCTTGCTCAGTGTGTCTAAGAAAAGGTGTGATGAAAGAAGCCTGTCCCATGTAGCCTCCTCAAGGCCACACATGGCTGTGCATGAAGTACTGATTCACATCTGACTGTCTTCCCTTTGCTTTTGTGAGGAACAACCTGTCCAAATTTATGTCTGTTACACCATCCCAAGTGACAATTTCAGTTTCTATCTTATCTGAGGACACCCCACTAACCTCACTGCAGGGACAGCCCTAAAACCAACACCACTATGAGCAGTGACACTGCCCTGCAGTGCTGCAACTGAATGTGGTGTCCATGTGAGCCTCTTCTTCTCATATTTTTGTCTTCCCTCACTATTGTACACTCCATTAGCTATCTTTTACCACAAGCTGAGTTCATCATGTCCGCTTTGCCATGGAAATATCCAACCATGGGTGGATATTTTTGTGTGTGGTGGCACCTAGGAGAGCCAAGAAGGTTTTTCCTGGTGCATTCTGATAATACTGAAAATTAAGTTCCTCTCAGGTATAACCCTTTTAGCCATAAACAAATCATGACAATGACAGAAGATAGCACCCCAAGATCCTCACAGGAGGACTGGAAGGGAGAGAAAGACCACTGCACTGGCAAATCAGAGTTCCTAGAGATGTCCCCTTGGTGACTTCTCCAATATCCCTGTGGAACCAGGCTTCCCTCTTCTTGACCCCTCTGCCAAGAATGGAGGCTTGTGCCTGTCAGGAAAAGCTGGCTGCAAGGCACCGTGGTGAAGAAACGCAACTTGTCAGATAAATATACAGCATCTATAGACCTCCCTGCAGTGTTTATATGCAGCCTTGGCACCTTCCCCAGTGCAAATAGGGGTTAAATTATTCCCTGTTCTATTTGTATTTAAATGTTATGTTTCCATGATAAGTGTAAGGCAGAGGTGTCAGATGGGCCCAGGCGAAGGAGACGGCACACGTGAAAGGTGAAATAACAGAGTGCTGCAAACCAAGTGCTGAGAGGAGGCAGGAAGGGGGGACACTGGAGTGAGGGGGAGAAGGGGAAGAATGGGCACTAATTAAAGAGACAGAAGGGACAATGAGATGCAGGATGTTTGACCCTCTGTGGATCAAGAGGACAAGAACAAGAATCACAGCAATTGTAGAGGGACTGGGGGAAAATTAGGGTCACTCGCAGGGAGACATGACACAGGATTGTGTTTATCCAGATAGCTCTCGCTAATGTATGTGTGTGCATGGGGGTACATTTAGATAAGAGTATATAAATACACTTGTGTTCTCGTATTCCTCATGCAAAACAAAGAGGTTGAATCCTCGTATCGGGAAAGCGCAAACCAGCTTTACCGTCTAGAACGTGGCTTCCAAGGCCTTGGAAATAAAGAGGGACAGATTTACCATCTCTGTGTCCCAGCCTGATTTATATAGCTAATAATTATCTGTCCCTGCTGCTATTCCCCTCCTTCCCAAACAAGGCTTGCACACACAGAGGGAGAGCAGCTGCAGTGCCTTGGTCCTGGCACTGGGAAGGCCTTCAAGCCTTTCTCCTTGGCACCATGACACAGCAAACAAGCAGCCTAGAGAAGTTTTCTAGAAAGAAGAAAAGCCAGTACATAGGACCAAGTGGCACATTTACCAGAGAGGATGCAAGAAGCAGAGCTGGTCTTCCTTGCCCACTCTCCTGATTCATCCTTGGCAGAAAGGAAAGAGGAGATAGCACTGAGATGCTTACATACTCATATGGAATCACAGAATGGTTTGGGTTGGGAGGGACCTTTAAAGGTCATTTGGTCCAAGCCCCTGGCAGTGAGCAGGGATATCCTCAACTAGAGCAGGTCAGAGCCTTGTCCAACAGGATCTTGACAGTTTCCAAGAGTGAGAAATCTATAACCACTCTGAGCAGCCTACGTCAGTGTTTCACCAACTTCTTGGCAAAAAAAAGTATACCTTGTATCTAGTGTGAATCTGCTCTCTTTTGTTTGAAAAGCAGGAGTCCTTATCCTATTGGCACTGGCTATATTTAGAAGTCTGTCCCCACCACTCTTATAAGTACACTAAAGTATTTAAAGACCCCAATAATTTCTGCCTGGAGTCTTCTCTTCTCCAGGTTGAGCAATCCCAATTCTCTCAGCCTGTCATCACAGCAGAGGTGCTCCAGGCCCTTGATTATCTCTGTGGCCTCCTCTGGATACTCTACAACAGGTCCACACCCTTCTTATGGTGGGGGCCCCAGAGCTGGATGTAGCACTCCCTGTGGGGCCTCACAAAAACAGAACAGAGAGGCAGAACCACCTGCCTCAACTTTCTTCTGATTCAGTCAAGGACAGGGTTGATTTCTGGGCTGCAAGAGCCCATTACTGACTCATGTCCAGCCTTTCATCCAGCAAATCTCCCAACTCCAAGTAGTGGGATCAGGAATATACCAAAATCACAGTGGTGAAAAAGAGCTACAAACGTGCATTTCTTTCAGACGGTCATGACCAAGGAATCCTCCCCAGGTCAAAGAGGAAAGAAGTAGCTTGAGAGAAGAAGGGTGAGCTGCAGATGCCTTGAACGTTATGAAAGTTTGGTTTGAGCTCTGAACTCAAATCTGCAAACTCAAACCTGTCGTTCTCTTGAGCCAGAGTGCCCCACCACTCCCCTTAACCTGTGCTAATCAGGTGATCAATAGGCTAAAAGCAGGGCATTTCCCAGGGCCTGGGCTTCACACTCCTGTTGCCATTTTCACAGCAGTCCTACAGCTACGTAATGATGATTACCACCCTTTCCACAGGGGAAGTGATTATGGATTCTGTTGTAGCTAATTGTAAATTAGCTAATTATCTTCTCCGTGGTACCTTGCTGGAAAATACATGAACCTTGTAAAACAGAGGTGTTTCAAAAATTAGGATGGGGAAGAAATCCAACAAGATTCAAAAGCCCAAACCTTTCTTGAAACAACAGAAACATACTGCTACCTAACTCCAAACAATAGCAGACAAACCCCCCTTCCACCTGCAGTGGCTCCTGTTTGGCCCCTTTTCCCTCCTCCTCCGCATATCAAACACCACCCTCAAGGGTCTAATTCTGCTGCAGGCTTTAAAATGTTCGCTGAGTTCACCTCTTCCTTGCAGCTGGGTGTTGTGGGGCATCCCTAATCACATCTTAGCAGGACTGATTTCTTTGTACTGATCTCTCCCCCTCCTCCCTCCCTGGTTTGGTTTTACTTAACAGATCCTTTATATCCCGTATGTTAGCAGATATGATTGCACAGCTGCTGGTCTCCAACTGCTGGAGACAGAGGCTCTGAGACACCCAGGCTGGAGAGAATCACAGCTAATCTGAACAGCTGTGTGATGGGGACAAGTGCAAATGAATATAAGCCCAGGTGTGGGAGCATAATTCTCCCATGCAAAGAAGGAAGCTTCATCCCGCAGGTGTGTTACTCTCCACTGTTGCAAAAACTCAGTTTGAAGGATTTCTCTTACTTAATTGCTTGGCTGCACTCTGAGCCTTGACTTGGACATGGATCTTGTAAACAGAGTGAAAGAACAGTTGAACGAGAGACGGAGGGTCTGTCTGCCTCTGTTTGCTGTCTTTGGCAACAGCCAGTTGTGGATGTCTAGGGAAGAGTAAAAGAACAGGGAATTTTGTGAATCCCCCCAAATATTCTCCTAGAATATTTCTCTGCAATTCAGGGAATTCTGGAATTTGCAGTGTTTTGTGGTTTTTTTTTGTTTTTTTCATGTGTAGTAGTTTCTGAAGTGTCTTTCTTTGATGTAATTGTTCAGTGGACTTTTGAACCCATGTGCGCTTGCGAGCATCCAGCACGCCCTGCAGCGACACATTCTGCGGCTTAAGCATGCACTGAGTTAGGAACCTCTTCCTTCTGCTTATTTGGAGCATGCGACAAACTATTTTCAATAGGTAGAACCTAGATCTTGCTTTGAGAAAGAGTCGAAGTCATTCCTGATCCAGTTATGGAAGAGTGGACCCATGAGGACATTCTAGAGCTTGGCCAAAGCTCTTTTCTGTACATTTCAGACTGGTTTTTGGGACTCCTGAGTCCCATCTCAAGCAGTGATTCGGAAACTATGGAAGGAAAAACCACTTTTCTCTTAGAGTGATTTGTTATTCCTAGTACCAAAGAGATGGATGACTGTACAGTTACTGTTATTAAATACTTACAAGATGTCTCTGCCAGGGACAGTGGCCTCAGTGGAAAAATGGGCTACATAAATTACCCAGTGAAAAAGGCCGCCTCAGTTTCCCCACCTGCAAAAAGACTAATTGGTGTTTGCAACAGGCAAAACTTGGCATTGGTGAGGTTTGCCACACTCAGGAACACAGGTAGCACTGGCAGAAATAATGAAAGGTACCCAGCAGGCTGGGAGCCAGATCTGTAGTTGAACCCTACAATGGTTTCTATCAAGTTTAAGTGGCTGGAGCTTTCCCAATTCCTTTTCATGCAAGAGAGGGAGGTAAATCAAGTCAAGGTTTAGTCCTTAATAAAACCCTACTTTTGTAAATTACAACGACTGTGAATTTTGGAGTTATCTTGCAGGGAGAGATTTTCACAACCTGCAGTGGTGTGACTCCTAAAGACAGTGTCACAGTGTTCAAGATGCATCTGTCCAAGAGAACACAGGTTCTGGCTGCTGTTGGCCCAACGAGAAACTGGAAAGAAAATTAGCTTGTTGCCAGATGGTGAACCCAATGTCTATATTGTGGTTTTTAATTAAATACCACTGGGCCTATTCTCTACTTTCAGTGTCCTAGTCTGTGCTACAGTCCTACCCTCCTGAGAAGAGACCTACTCTACAGGGAACTGGAAGAGGTCCTTCATGTGCATCAGCTGCTAAACCACATCCAGAAATTGTCTGGGAGAGCAAGCGTATGAGCAGGATGGAAAAAGTGCAGACCCATGATGAAAAACGGGAGGAGATGGAGAAGACTGTTCAGAGAAGGGGGGTGGGTGTGTTTTGGGTTTGGCCGGTCTGTGCTGCTGTGGCAACGCCTGCTGTGTACCGACACTGAAGTGAAACCCAGCCGCAAACCGAGAGCCTCATCTGGGCAGTTCTGATGAAAACACACTCAGGCTTCCTCTGTGCACATAGGGCATGGACAAAACTTTGGCCACAGGCCAAGCAAACCCTGCCATGAAGACATAGCCTAAATGATTCTAACAGCGGACTCTTCTTGTACAGCTGCGAATATCATAACCCCAAGACAAAAATCTGTAGTTCTGACTTGCTGAACAGCACCGTCACAACTGTCCATTGCCAAGAGATGCTATTCCCTGTGCAGATCTTGAATGACAGGTTTTATGGTGTTTGATATTGAGCCGGGAAAACAACTTTCAAAGATCCATTTTATTTGAAGCCCTTGCTTAGTAAAGCTGTTGGTGAGAGAAGTCTAAAACCCTATGCCAGGCAAACCATAAAGCCTCTGCCTCTGAACTGTGCCTGGCAGCTCATAATTATTCTTAGTCATTTTCTGAAACACACAACACGACTATTTTTGACAATTTTTCCTGAGGTAATGCTTTGTAGGAAAAGACTTTGGAGTCAAAACCTGGTCTTTCTAAACTCAACCTATAGCCTAAACACACACTTTCTTTTCACTGTCCTGCCACAACAGGAAGAATATCTGAATTCTAATCAACCTTCCAATCATGAAAAAAGGTAAAAATCAGACCTCTCTCTCTAGATTTTAGCAGCCTGTTCTTACAGTTCCCATTTCCCAGCCCTGGAAACGTTCATGGGAGAAAGCATGCAAGGAGACCCAGCACTGAAAAGCAGATGTGTCCAGCTGTGCTATGACTAAACTTCACAGGAATTTGCATGACTGTTTAGGCTCCTTCCTCCTGTGAATCCACAAATATTATCTTGGCCCAGTTTGATAGATTTCCAGAAGAAGAAGGAGATGAAGGAAAAGACTGTCTTGTACTATCAAATGACACCTCAAATGAACACTGAATCATGCTTTTGCACTCATTTTTCAGGGGCAGCTTAGATTTGAATACAACTCCTACTGCCTTTGGTTCCGGAGAATTTAACAGATCTTAATTCCTAAGTGTAACATCCCCTTTTCACTCTGTGGCCACACAAGGTTGAGGCTGAGCCTGAAGGGCCATTTGGTTTTTACACTCATTCAGAGCAAAGCTTAGAAGCTTCTTGACAAACTCCGTAGGGTCAGTGGTGTCGAGACTGGTATGTCAGGGAAATAAGTTTCAGTTCCTAAACTCATCTCACTGGTGACCTGTCGAGGCTTTGAAACCCTTTCCAGAAGCCTAGAAGGCCAAGACATTAATCTATGGTAGCACTCCAGCCTTGAGCACCGAGGACTATTGAAACAGCGTAGGCATGGGCAGGAAGGGGGGTGAGAAGGACATATTTTCTCTTGCAGGAGCTGGGACGACATTTCAGATCAAATTAAACTTCAGTTTTTAAAGACTTCAGTGGAGGTAATTGAAACACTTCCTCACAATTGCCTGAACCTAAGTGTTATCTCTCTTTTCCTCTGTATATCATCGCTTTTCCCCCAAGCCTGAGACAGCCCTGCACGGCCACAACCTCCTTAATATTAAAGACGGTGATTAAATGGGATTCGCCAAAAGACAAAGGGCTGAAAACCTGCCAATTGTTAATCCCTCCTTTGCTGTGCTTAAAAATTCCATTTTCTTCATTTGAAGAAAGGAGGGGGGAAGAAAAGAGAATTATACGCCTATGTCTAATTTAAATTCTGGTGTCGCGGGTCCTGTTCCCTTCTCCCTCTCTTGACGTCTGAATATATTCCTTTATTACCATTATTACAGCTTTCTGATTGCATTAAAATTCATCCACACGCTTCTCTCCACATTCCACTTTTCTTTTGCCAGTTTTTTTGCTAATTCCCTTTTTCTCTCCCCCCTTTTCTCCCCACTTTCAAATTATACAGAATGTCATTAAAGATCTCCACAAAATGCCTCAACTCCCTTCTCTATTGCTTTTATAAACTTGCTGGCTTTTTTTCCTCTCCATCCCCTCATGTACAAACAAAGAAAATGAAGGAAAGGCAAAAGAAAACAATAATAATAAAGGAGTCCAAGCAGCACGTCTCAGAGGTCTCAATAACACCTTTCCTACTTCGTACAGCTGTTAGCCTAATGTTCACTTCAGTTATGAAGCTGTATTTCACACAGAAGTTTTGTGCATTATTTGTTTGATGCTGTACCTGGAATCCTTAGTTAAAATCAAAAGTGGAATTTGCCAGGCTGTGTACATGAGCATGTAAAGAGATGGTCTTGCCTGTAACTGTAAGCAGAAAAATAAGAAGATTGGGGGAAAAAAATAATTTCACCTTGCTTTATGGAGCAGGAGCTGAAATCCTATAAGGATTTGCTTATGGATGTGAGCAGTGGAGCTGGGCATGCAGTGCACATGGCCAGTTGCAGGTGAATAGTACAAGATCAGAACCCCAACAGGATCCACCCAGTTAATCCTTCAGCCATCCCACTGACTGCTAGGACACCCCAACAATGACTTTTTTTCCCTGCAAGGCAGATCACCTAAAAGGACAGCATAATTTTTCTTAAACCAGTTCCCCTCTATCTAGGTGGAAGTCCCATTTAGATGATTTTATTGATAAAAATGAAGGTGAGAATTGGACTCTGCTTCTATATAGAATGTACCTGCCTTATGGGCAGCTGAACAATAAGGTGGAGGCACATGAGGTGGTGCCAATGTGATAGGCTGGGGTGTCTGATCCTCCCAACCTGTCCTTGTGACTCTCCTAGCCCAGCTAGCAGGAAGAAGCTGCTATTATGAAACTTTAATTCACTCTTGCCAGTTCTTCCCAGGGTGTCTAAGTAGATTTTTTGTTATTGTTGGTAGTTTTTTGTTTGGTTGCTTTTTTGTTTTGTTTTTTTTTTTTTGCTATTATTATTTTTGCTGCTGTCACCCTCAATTACACTGATATAATGAAATGACCGAAACTGGATGAAAAATGGAATTTTTTTTCTATAAGAAATACTGATGTCTCAAAAAATGTACTTCCACTTTGAATTGGAGAGGCCAAAGTTCTTGTGAAACGGAAATTCTTCAGTTGTGAAATGTTACAGGGTATTGTCTCAGAGGAATAAAAAGCCTTTGTCTTAATAACCTCAAAATATAAAATATATAAAGCAGAATGGCTGTGGTTTTCAGCCAGACAAAAGAAAGTATATTTTCACACGCTGTATGAATAAATAAAAGACATTTCTGTCATGGGATGTTGCTGAACGCAAAAGTCATAAATTAGCTCCAAGGCAAATGAGACAGATTAGCGGTGGTTATGTCCACTCAGTGCTATAAAACATGAATATCCAGATGCAAAATCTATCTTAGTCACTAAACCTCTGTCTGCTGGAAGCCAGAGGGTATTAGGGGGAGGATCACTCTTTATAAAAGCCTTGTTCCTACTGTTTCTAATGGGCACTGTTGGAACAGAGGATGCTGGACTAGACAAACCTTTGGTCTAACTCAGAACGGAAGCTAGTGGTTTAATACAATACAGACTTGAAACAAAATTGAATCAAAAAGATCCCTTTAAAATGATAGATTTGTACCTCCTGAAAAGAGAACTCAATGCATTAATTAAAAAAAAAAAAAGTCTCCTGGCAAAAATCTCATTGAAATGAACCTGTTCCAGGGGAGTGCTTTGCCTGTTACAAAACTACACGTTGGGCTAAACACCTGTTCCTTTGAAATGCTTTGGCCAGCTCGACAAATGACCCAGGAAATGAATGGGTCTGTTCCAGGATGCCACCCAGCAGGATCTGGCTTGACTTACGCTCATACCCATTTAGACTGTTACCCTAAGGTGCATCTGAGGAAGAACATTGTATTCCAGTGACATTACACCAGTGCTTGAAATAAATATCGGGGATTCAGGGTTTGAGCTGGAGCTTATTGAAGTTAATGAAAAAGAGTGCCACAGAGCCTTGCAGGCTTTGGATCAGACTCTCGATTTGCTGAAACACTGCTCAGATGTTCCTGCCACTGTTGGGTACTGCAGATCCTCCCTGATGAAGAACAATGTATTACACCCATGCCAGGAGAGATCTGGTGAGGACAGAGCAGAAGGATAGCAAGAGCCTGGACAATGCCCATCACACCTTTTCTGTGCCAGGGTTTGGTAGTCTGCATGTATTTCCCTGATTCAACCTGTTTCCTTACACTCCTTTCATCATTTTGTTGCAGTAAGGAAAAGAAAACAAACCCCCTGAGAAATCTCCTGCACAGGCAAAGCTCATTCTTCCTCTGAGTAGAAGACTTTCCTGCAGGTCCCACCCCAGGTCTTAAAACAGCACTGCAGAGCAGTGAAGGAATGCAGTAAAACTGGGATCAGACAGAGTGGTCTGAAATGCCAGGCAGGGCTTGCAATAGAATTTATAATCAACAAACTCACAGAGGAACTTTCCTTCAACGACAGTAATATTCAGAGCACACTTGTCACTAAGCAAGACCAGCTGGACCCAGAAAGAAGTTATTCATAGACATGGGATGTCCAGAGCCCTTCCTGGAGTCCTCCAGTCACTTTGTCTCCCTTCATTTGGGCTGGTTTCAAACTCAGGGGAGACCCATCCATCTGATCGCGTTGAGCCAAGGACTTCTCCTCTTGGGGAAAGCAAGGCTCTTTTGATGTCACTTAGCATCTCCCTACAAACATTTTATTGAAGATTATTTCTTCCACCCACCTTTCCACCCCCCAGCTCTCAACTCCGACTGGCTTTAAATGCCACTGTCATTTCCATCCGCTGACAGAGCTCTTTAACTGCTGCGCCGAATGGCATTCGCTAAAACCAACTAATAGAAGGAAATGAGGTTAACCTTTAAGAAAGGTGAAAACGAGCCGGGTGCTATGCCAGCAGTAAAGAATTAGTTCATAAACAGCCTCCCGCTGCAGAGGCAGTTCAGGGCAGGCACTGGTGCTGCTGGCAGTGTTGTGGACAGGTGGGTCTCAGGGGTGAGCTTGGTCAGGAAAAGGCACGGCACCTGCCCATTCACACAGTGTAGTCAGCCCTTCCCTAGCGAGCCTGTGGGGACAGTCCCACAACTCTGATCTTGGCTGCTGTGGTCTGAAATCACAGCAAACAGGTGTTGGTTGTAGTGGATGCCTGTGATATATTAGTGGCTTGCACCTGCAAATCTTTTCTCCACCATCTTCTCTAGCATGCAGGAAGATGGTTGTGCTCAGGGCCAAATCCTGCCTTGTCTGTCTCCTTGCTGAGCTTCTCCTTTCCATCAGGTTTTCTAAATCCTTCTCTTCTCAGCCCAACACTACCTAGTAACTCTTACTGAGTGAATGAAGGCTCTGCTTCTGTAAAAGTAGCACAGCTGGGTGGTCTTGAACTGTCTGAAGGACCATTATCGTCTTTATGTTTTCCTTCGGGATTACTGAATGTGTTGCCTTGGTCATCAAGAGTCAGATAAAATCCTGGCTTTAAACCATACCTTGATCTTACATGTGCCCCTCTTGAGCTCATACCTGTGACCCTGTGCTATGGAACTCATAGAAGAGAGCAAAAAGGAAGAGCTGGGGACAAAAGACTTCTATACACCTGCAAGAGAAGGAGCATCTCTTTCTCTACACAGAAGACTCATGTGTTCAAGGTCAGGTTGGATTGGGCTTTGAACAACCTTGTCTGGTGGAAGGGGGTCCCTGCCTGTGGCAAGGGGGTTGAACTGCGTGATGCTTTTCTTAACAGCAGGTGAGTCTTATAGGGGGAGCTCAAACCCTTACCAGTATGGGCATCAGAAGGAGATGCAGCACCGTGCTGTGATGGGAGCAAGACAAATATTTGTCAAGTAATTTTCAATTGACAGTGCTCTGCTTCATCTAATTTTAATTAGACCAGAAAACCTGAAGGATGCGTATACTACCAACTATATCAACAACAACTGGCAGTATAGGACTGAGTCCATCTGAAGTTTGTTCCCTGTTTTCAGTCAGTTTTCTCCACTCAGTTTGTATAATTGCATCTCTGTTTTTTCACAGAAGTTCACTGAAGTTGGTCTTTCATCTTAGCCCTGCACAGTGCTGCCCATACTATTGTTTTTGTCTTGCCATGGCATATTATCCATGTCAAAAGTGTTTGAAACAGAGAATTATGCGCCTGGACCAAATGATTAGTAAGCACAAACCCAGAAATCTTCCTGAGACAAGGTCTTACTAGGTATAAATCAGCATTACAGATATACACCATGCAATGATAGAATTATTTGTCCCACCAACACAGCTAAGGCAAGATCAGCGAATATAAAAAACATTTACCCCATTCCTACTCAGTGTTAGTAATGGAAGAAATGAATTGACTAATTCAGGGTAAAGTCCAAGTCTCAGAAGGGTGTTTCTAACCACTAGAGCTTTACTGTCCGTATAGTCAAAAATGATCCTCCACAGGCTCTTTCCACCTCAGATTTCATCATTACTAATAACGCTTTTTGGCTAACAATGCTTTTTGGGGTGTATGGAGAAAGCAGGGCTGTGCATGCCAGATCTGAACCTGGCTCTGGTCCCTATTACTGCAACAGTACTGTAACTGTGCTAAGGGGAGTCATCTCTTCCCTTTATCAGTAGCCAGGACTCAGAGAAACAGAGAGAGGCAGAGACTGAAGGTGCTGTTTTATAGCAAGCCTTTTCTGAGCTTGAGAGCTCACTGTGCTATTATTTTCCCTTTTCCCCTCATTTCAGGCCTTTTTTGTGTTTCATGTTTGGCCCTCGGCAGGCTGAGAGACGTGCTGACAAGTTGTAACTCTCACTCAGCTTGGCGAGGGCTTTGTTCTCTGCGTGCGTGGCACAGACTCGCTGCCTCTTTCGAAATGTGACAGCGAGCGATAACACTGACACAGAGAGCCAGCGCCTGGGCTCGGCACGCTCCCCGTGCTAAAGACCCTCTTCAGTGATCTGCAGCATCAGTCAGGAAGCAAAGATGTGCATTGCACAGGGAAAAATATCGTAGTGGCAAACTCCTCCTTTCTCCCCAAACCCCCTTAGCCCCAGGGTAGTCAGAGGCTTACATGCCTTATTGTTCAAAAGGGGTTTGCAGGGGTCTGGTCTCTCCCACTCCTTACCAGAGATGCCCGCAGAGCTGCCCCAGGGGGCTGAACCACTGTGCCAAAGCCATCCTGCTGCTGCCCCGCAGCCATCCCCATAGGCAGTGTTTTGGCTAAAATGTGTGTCCTGGTGAGGGGCCAACTCTTACTACGAGGACAACAGGCAGAGCAGCCGACAGCATCATAGTTTGCTTTGATGTGCATCCTCTTGTGACAAGAGCCTGTCTCTGACTTCTCACTTTAATGTGTTTGGCATCGCGTTCAAATTAGAAAAGTTCCAGAGAAAAGTGCAGTCTCTCTCCAGGTGATTAAAGTGCTCTTTAGTGTATAGGCTATTTTCCCAGAAAAGATACTTCCATAAAGACCCAAGTCTCTTGGAACTCTCTCAGGCAAGGATGAGCACAACTTTTCAAACCTGGCACTTAGTGTTTCATTTATAGAGGTTTTCTAAAAAAGTATTACAGTTTTTAAAAGATGAATGCCAGGCTCAGATGAGTTTTCTGGAGTACTCTCTCCACCAGTGTCAGCTACTAAAAATCATCTTTGTCCTCCAGGTTCTTTGTTTATATAGCAAGAGATCCCACTAGATGGTTTTGCCCACCACCACGCTGGGAGATGATGTTATCTTCCTCAGCCATGCTAACCACTTTTCTAGGTCATTGCCTAGGTACTTTTCTAGGTCGCTGTCTTATGAAATAAAAACTCTTGTTCTTTAGGCCTGTTTTGTAGCCCTATTCCTCCCTGAGTCAACTTAGATTTGGTTCTGCAGAAACACGCACATACTGTCTTAGCCAGCCAAAGCTTGTTCAGAGTGACCTAAGTGACTTAGATGACTCTGTATCGGAGTTCTGTCCTTACAATTTTCCATTTTGTGTTATCCACAGATTTTATCAGCAGGGATATTTAATTCCACATCATTCATGACAATGCTGACTAGCATCAGAGCTGGCTACTGATCCGTGTAGAGCCCCGCTACAAATACCCTCACTCTATCATGCTTTCTCTTTGACAACTGCATTTTGAGATTTGTCCATTACCCACTTCTTAATCCATTTAATGTCCACCCTCTTGAACACTGTGCTCAGCAAGAACTACAAGGAAGTTCCAATTCTAGAGAACCTTTGCAGCTCAAGATAACTTATACTGATAAGGAAAACTCAATCAGTCAGATTTGCCATGGGGAAGATAGGATCTCAGACACATAGCCCCTCTCCTTCCTTCCCTTGCCTCTGGCATTGTTCCTTCTCTCATCTTGAACAGCAGGACTTCACCTCTGCTGCAGCACCATTCTCTAAGAAAAGTATTTAAGGAATCCTGTATTTTCCTTTCTCCAGATATCGCTATAAAAGTTGGGCATAGACCTCAGTTATTTCTGTTCTTCGCTCTTGCTTATTGCAGCCTATTTTTAATGGCTGGTTCACTGGCAGGTTGTGTTTGCTACGTGGGTGTAGATGTTATCTTTGCAAATACAGTGACTCAACTATCCTAAGAAGGACCCTGTTCTTCTTTATTATATTCTTGTCACTATTATGTCTGCGGGACCCTGGGATTAAATACCCGCTGCAAGCTACTCCCACAGAGATTGTGAGAGCTGGAGAGACCAGCAAATAAAGGAAATCAAAGCCATAATTCCTAGGAGTGTTTCATGCGATGAGAAATGCAGGACAGTTTTTTTCCTTTCTCCTCCTCAACATCTTTTTCTTGGGAGCAAAAGTAATTGTATTGTATGCACTCAGAGACTCCTCTGCACAGTGAAGTCTTGTAAAGGCAATAGGGTTCTTATCATTCAGCTTCCCTGAACACTTCTCTGAGCTGGAAACAAAGCCCAGGTCCCAGTTGGGATGACATTTATTTAGCATATGTAATGTTAACCAAAAGATGTTAGGGAACATGCATTGAACCCTGCTTTGTCTCTTTCACTGTTTAACTATTGGCTTTTCCTGTCTCTTTTTCTCACCTGTTGCAGCCACTTTGTCCCAGATCGAGGAAGATGTAGCCTTGGGTGTTTTGGTGGTCCTTGGTCTTACAGACAGCTACTGGACCTGTCTTTTTTTCAGGTAGTAGCTCACACCTTGTCTAAGTGGAAGCTAGGACCCAGAGAACAGTAGCTTAAAGGATTTGGTGCAGGCTTTCCTGAATTTTAACAAAAGTACTGAAAGTTTGCCCACCAATTACCCACTCATGCGTAAGATACAACAGTTTGTCCCTAGCTCTCTAAGGATTCACCTTACCTTCGAGAGACAGCCTTTTATCTCCCTGTTTTTGCTGTTAGATATGAGAGTAGTTCTGGGCAAATTTGTTTTATTTTTTTTTCATTTCTTCACCTGCAATCCAGGGAAGTTTTGGCCTTGGTTGTTTTGATACTCAATTCTGAAAGAACATGCTACCACAGCAATGATAGCAGAGACTTGACAAGTTCTAACATAATCATTCAGACACTGCCTAAGTAATAGCAGGTGGTGGTGTTGGCTCTGATTCAGGCTTGGGGTGACTGAGACCCAGTGAAGTTAAACAGACAAACAACCTGGAACAGACTCTGGGAATTGCAGCACAACCCTGCGGAAAGCAGGATCTTTTTCTCTGGACTTTTCGACAGCATTTTTCAGAAGACTAGTCCATAATCCTGACTTCAGAGAGCTTTGCACAGGCTGCCTAAATTATATTAAAGCAAAAGATTTGTAGTTCATTTCACCCAGAAAAATCATATGTCTGCGTGTTTGCGTATGGATGCGTGCAGCATGTGGGAGTGATTCTCTAAATAGGAGGCAAAGTGCCTATCACAGAGAATAGACCTTAAAAGAGTTTTCTGAGCTGTAAGTGAGAAACCAAAGATAGCAAGAAAAAAATAAAGCAAAAAGACAACCTTACCACTACCACTAGCAACTCAAATTAAAGAGCAATTGTGTGTGTAAGGAAAAGGAATATTTGGAAATACAGGGATAAACGACATTTGTTGTGAAAGCCTCCCCCATTCTTGTCCCCAAGTGTTAAGGAAATGAGGTGTATGCCAAGGGAACTTCAGGTTTGATTCAGGAGAAAGAAATATTTTCAGGTCAAACTTCATTTGATGTTAGCTTGAGTTCCTCTGTCAACTGACATTGGGCAAAGGTGCCACTGTCATCACTTCTCAAACCTGTGTGTTCCTACACCTTGATGGAGATGTGGACAGATGCCCATGGGCATGTGGCCCTTTCATGCCTTCCCCTCCAGCAAATACTACCTCCAAAATGCCACCCCACCCTGTGGTTTTTGTGCAGTCCAGGGGTGTCCATCCCAAAATCCCAGCACTGCCTTCCAAGGAGCAAACCTTCAGGAGGGCTTGGAAAAGAGAAGAAACTGCTCTTCTCCAGGGGATCATGTTTGACCCAGGATCCTGGCAAGGACTCTACATTGTCCTGGTTCACTTTATGGAGAAGCAGGGAGCCAGGCAGTCAGTGCTGCCAGCTTCTGGGCATCTGAGGGAGCTGGCACTTGTCAGTCAATGCTGATACAAGTGAGAGGGACCCAAACAAAAGGTATGCCAGCAAGAGTGGTGGGTACCTAGCATGGGCAGAGGGAAACCACATGAAGTGTTTACAATGCCAGACACAGGGTGAGAGAGTATATTTCTCTTGTCTGTGGTGGAGTTGTGGTCACTGACTGATCTTCATTCCCATCACTCAGTGAGTCCTAAGAAATCTCTGCATGGTGCAGGATCCAGCCCAGCACCAAGCACTGCCTTGGAGGTGTTGAAGGGCTGGCAGGATGGGCACTGCTGCTGATTTACTTCCTCACTGCTGTTCAGGCAAGCAGCAAGGTAGGAAAGGGGGGATGATTGAAAGGACTGGGGAGAGAAGACGAAAGGGGGAAAAAAAGATAATAAGAAAGCCCCCACTGCCCTCTGCCATTGTGCTGTTCACTAGAAGACTCCCTACAGAATTACGCTGTCGTCTTGCAGGAAAGCATGTAATAACTGAAAATACAGTGTCAAAAGGAATTTTTCAGGCTTTGACAGCTCATAAATTACAGTTCGTTGACTTCTTCCTGTGTCTAGATTTAAATTAATAGGCAAGTAGATATATATTTCTTTTGCTCCTTTCTCCTGAGCGGTAGCAGTTGTGGAAGTTACAAGGTTTTCCCCATCTCTATCTCCCCTTTCCCTCCCTCCCTTCCTTGCTCTCTTCCTTTCTTCCTCTCTTCTTCTCTTCCCACCCCTCCCTTTCTCTTTCCAAAATTAGGCAAAACTATTGTGTAAAAGATGCATCCATAGGCCATCACTGCAGAACCCCTCACCGATCCTTACCTATGGAAGCTTCCTGGAGCTCAATACAGGTTTCTTTCACATTGAGAACACACAGTGTTGTAAAAGAAGATGAGAAAACCACAAAATCAGTCTTATTTATGGGAATACCTTCAACTTTTGGTTTAGAATAGGAAGAGGTTTTAATCTATGGCTATGATGGAGAACTACATAAAATATGCCTGTGTGTTACTGAGGTACAGACACAGCATAGACCAGAGCACTGTCATTTTCTAGCTGACTGAAATTATGACTGCACACAAGCACCTAGTGCATTGTGTAGGCATGATGATGCTTTTCCATGAGAGTCTACACAGCTATATGAAGAATAGCTATATAATGTCTGTTCTCATTACGTGGTAGCTGTAAAGTTCATTTGCACTGAATTAATTAAGTTGTTCCTGTTACAGATTCATGCCAGCAGGAGTGATGATTGATTAAAAGTAGTTCCAGACATGATCTCCTTGAACATGTGTCAGAGGTCTGCAGCTGAGTGCCCATGCAAATTAGAATAATACAATTTGCCTTTCATTAGCCATCAGGTCTTGGTTTGAAATGCCCTCGAGGAAACTATGACCTACTCTGTGATCTGTAGAAAACACACTTTACTCCCACAGGCCCAGTTCAGGGCAGTGTTCAGCACAAGCCTGGTTTTAAGTTAGCGGATACACTGACTTGTCTCAGCAGAACTACTCAATGAACTTAAAACTGTGCTCCTGCACATACTAGCTGAACCCAGAGCTAACAGTGGATCAGCATGAGAAACCAAATACATGCTCCATGAACACTTTCAGACAGCCCAAGGCTTTTTCAAAATTTTAACATGGGCAAAAAGACAAATGACAGACATTTTCAGGGGACTGAAATCCAGAATAACTTCATTCATGATGCACAACACCTCTCCCAGATTTCCAGCAACAGCCAAGCTAACTGCCTGAACACTTAGGACCTTGGAGAGTCACAGCTCTGGCAGCACCACCGTGGAAACCACACCAGGGCCATGGACATAGGACTTCCAGACCATTAACTGGACTCAAACCAAGAAGGAAGCTCCAGAGCCCTTGGAGACCTGGCTGAAGGGCTAGGTCTGACAGCAAGTCTCCTTCCATAGTGACAGTGAAAATGCCAGGGGAGCCAGCTGGCTTGGAAGTCTGGAAATTATAAAGTCCATTTCCTTAGGGTAGACAATTCAGTAGGGATTTTCTTGAGCTGAGGCCCCCAAAAGCCCCTGCAGTCTTTGATGCCATCTTTCAGGCAGTTTTCTAAGTCCCTGGGGAGGTAAGCTGGCTGTAAGCCTGTGAGGTTTCTGAGGAAACCTGGCTGGCAGGAAGGTTTTGAAACCTGCCTGACAGGCAAGGTCATGTTGGAGCTTGGGGTGATTGACAGAAAATCAGCTGAAAGGAGCATGTTTCCATATGATGTTTTACATCTGAAAAAATCAGCATATTCTAAGATAAAATCATTCTTTTGGAAAATTCCCATAACCTCTACTTAAAGGCTATCATCTGCCACAGTCTCGCTTAGAGCCTTACAGAACTGGATCACCGCTTGCTTGCTGCAGAAAGTCCTAATTGGAGTAATTTCTACAGCAGATTGTTTCTCCAAGCAAGCTTCATTTGGCTATGGAAAATGATATAGTATTTAGCTCCACCACAGTGGAGTCATGCTATGTCAGATCAGAAATATGATAAAAGGAAAATATTCCCATAACACAAAATACTCTCTTGAAAACAAAATCTGTGGGATATGTGGGTTACACATGGTATCCAACAGCTATCAAATAACTGAGCGGCAGCAGACCTGAGACTCTATTTCACTTACCTAGACTTTCCTTTTTATGCATAAAGTTTTGCATGAAGAGCTCATCCTACCAGGTTGTAGTGGTTAAAAAACACCATTAGAAAGAAATCTGCCATCCAAATTTTAATAGGGTTTGAGCCACTTCAAAGCTGTTCATTTCTAACAGTTTTAATCCTTTTCAGCCACTAGCTGTCTCCTCACCAAAGTCAAGTCAATTAGTTAAGAAGTCATTAGAAAAGCCCTCAGATCTGAAAGCCATGCCTTGAAGTCCAGGTCTTTTGCAACCTCTCTCAAAAGACAGGGCTGCTAATTTGGCATGGTTTCAGCCCCTTGGTCTACCTGAAACGCAAATATAAAATCAGCCTGACTCATCTGCTTTGTCTGATTGCATCCGCAGCCACTGGAAGAGGCTTTCTCCCAGAAAGCAGATGAGCAAGTACCGGCAGAGCAGTAGCCACAGCTTTTGTGCTGGCGACTGAATAATGAACCCGTCGCTTCAGCAGAGTGGCTGCAACAAAGTTGTGCCAAATTTTTAACGTCTTCAGTGATGCTGTTGTGCACCAGCCTTGCGCAAAAGCCCTGGTGATCAGTGGCAAGTTCAGTCCTAGTTAATCCTCCGTGCCATGAGTCAGCCCTCACCCCAGGGCCAAATGATGTGTGCTGGTTCATGACTGCTCTCGATGTGGGGCCCAGAGATTTCTCCGCCAAGAGAAATATTTGGCCTGTTTCTGACTGGAGCTCTGAATGCAAACACTCATACCTACAGCGTGGGTGAAGAGTGGAGCTGTGCCCAAGGGCAAAGCAGGGAGTGAACCAACCTGACAGCACAGAAACACCCAGTGAAATTTATCTTCGTTTTTGGCCCATCTTCTCCAGGGAGCTTATCTTTTGTTGCCATACAAGCTCTAACTCATGCCAGAACCCAAAATTTTCTCACTTCTATGCTTGCTCTGAACAGAGACAGGTATCCTGATGGCAACAACGCCTGTCCTGGGGGCGTCACCATGTGCACCATGTTCCCTGGGTATTCCATGGCCATGACATGCCAGCCCCAGCTGCACCAAGAACAGCTGGCAGCCATGCCACTGCCACACTCATGCTGCCAAACAGAAGGAGATCTCTGCCTCTGTAGGGTTGAAGTGTGGCATTTGCTGCTGACAGATCCCATCCTCTCACTGAGCCACACCTTAGCAAACAGGACAGGAGGAGTACAAAATAAATCCTGTCTATAACATGCAGCCCTACACGATGCAGAGATGGGGCATTGGAAACTGTCTACCAGGCCCTTTTACTAAGCCCGTTTGCATCCTAAGGCAGGCTGTCATCAAACTTGGCATTGCAAAACTGAAACTGGCAGGGACCAAAGGCAAGAAGCATGTGCCTACTGCAAGTATTTCCTCACACATCCCCATATTTTGTGTTACAGCACAGCAGCAAACAATTTTATCAAGCAACCAAAAATCACTCAAATTACACGTATTTACCCCTACAGTAAGTCAGAATGGGCATTGATTCACTCATCACTCCAAAGAAACTGGATGGAGTGACTAATGTGGAAATGAGCATAATTTTCCCTGCCCTTAATTTTGAAACTGAATTTAAAAAACATACAGTCTGATGATGGCAAAACATGGGTTGTAAATATTTTGGTATGGCAGCATGAAAAAGGAGGCTGAGTGTTAAAAGGCATCCTAGCAAGAAGCAGGAAGCGATGCTCTTACAGTACTTGCAATTTTCACATGGATTGTGCAACGCCAGAAAGATGTTGTCAAAATTGAAGAAATTTGCTAAATAGCAAAATGAGCCAGTGATAGGCTTAAGTGAAAAGACCAGGAGAAATACCATGTCTGCTGCAGAAATGGTGTAAAGATAAACATTCAAATTGCAAGTGCCGTAACGTGCAAGTGCAAAAAATAGGCTGCACTGCAAGGATCAGACACAAAAATTGTTCTCTGCAGCCTTACTTTGAAGTTTGGACCATGCAAGAGCCAATGGAGACAAGTAAACAGTTGCTTCTGTGGAAAAACATGGAGGAGAAGTAGATTCAGTGCAAATAATTTGTCGCATGCCACCATGCCACGGCAGAGTGAGGGTCCTCTGCTCAGTGGGATGTGGGACAGCTCTAGCTGTGTCTGCCCTGGGGGACAGGGACAGCACAGCCAGAGGACACCCCTGTCCCTGATCTTCTGGGGGAGGAAAAGCTGGGGAGATGCAGGGAGAGGGGGCATGGGGGGTCTGTCACTTGCTTCTTGCCTGCTCTATTAATCAAGATACCAGCTCCTCCAGCACGGCAACTGTGACCATTCTGCCAGGAGTGATAAATCAGGGAGAGGAGAGCTCACAACCTTGTCTACCCATGCTGCCAACCCCCCACCCAGGCCCTCCACACCTGTGGCAGTGCAGGGTCCCGCCAGGGTCCAACTAGCTGTGTTTCAGCTCCCTTCCCTTGCCTTGTACCAGAGAGGGTGGCTTTGGAGGGAGGTGGGGCCCCTCAGGGCAGGTGTGGGCAGAAGAATGTGGGGGCAGCTGGTCTCTGGGACTGCAACATGGCACTTTTGGGCAAGAAACATACTGCACAGAGGAGCGACCATGGGGAATGGAGAGGAGGCAGAAAGAATGGAGCTTGTGCCTGCCTTCTGGCAGTTCAATCACAAACTGCACAACAAGGATACATCTTCCAGGTTTCAAGGGTCCACTACTAGGCTGTTGGACAAGCTAAAGCATCCTTCTCCTTCCCCCAAACATCCACATGATGGTATGGGCAGATCTGGAAGAGGTAAGTGGAAAATGTCCTGCGTGTGGAGGCAGAAGTACCCAGCATCACTCTGTGTGCAGTGTATGTTTTCCAGGAGTTCCTGATGTCCAGAAATGCTAGGGACAGCTGCTCACAAGGAGCAATTGCCCCAGGGCCCAGGATGGTGTTGCAGCCACGGTCCCAGACCAGGACACTATGGCTGTAGATGATACAGGACTAATGAACATACACCAACAGTGTAACACCACGGGGATGGTGTGAAAGTCATCGGCCTCGTGCCCTGGCTCTGCATTATTGCACTGATGTGGAGGCGTCCTGGGAGATGACATAAGATTCCTGTCTGTCAGATGACTCTGTTATTCCAAACAATGCTGAGAAACAGCTATGGACTGCATGTGGCTGGGATACCAGATTTGCAGAGCTCCTCAAAGTCTTCCCAATGTCATCCTGACTTGTAAAGAGCCTGATATCTCAGTGCCAACTTCCTTAAGTGTACCTCTGTTTCAGATAAGCCCCCAAACAATCTATTTTGTGTGTGTTTTAATTTAAGGGGAAAACATCTGGCTGCTAATGATGCTGTTGTTATTGGCAGCATAATTAAGACTTTTGTTTTCATAAACTAAGAATAATGGTGAGCAGTATTCAGCAGCCTAAAATCTTTATGCTGAATATACAGGAGTCATGATTTTTCTAACGAGTTGGCTGATCGAAATGTGTTTATGTGTCTATAAAGAGAGCTAAGTAGCATGTAGTGATGTTAATTGCAGAGCTCACAAGTTGTTCTACCCTGTTATTACATTGCCCTCTTGCACATGATCCTAATTGGTTAGTGATCCAAAAAGTTGTTTTGTTTTGTTTTAAACAGACCTCCCTTGGTGGGGAAAAGCTCACTGTGGCCTGCAACTAACCCTGAAACAGAGCTCACCCAAGTGCCATGCTTGGTGATAATAATAATAAGCCAGCGCTTCTGCTTTGTGTTTTATACATAAGATGTAATTTTAGTCAGACATTGGTTAGTCTCCTCGCAGTATCTAGAGAAGAAACTGAAAACCACAGTTTGTGTTTCAGCCTGGCAGTGGCTCTGGCATCCTGGGAGTTAAGTAGATATAAGGCAACACCTTAAACCTGTTATCTACCCTGTGCATAATCTCATTTGGAATGCCACCCACTTCTGGGAAGCGACAAACTTAGCTCTTTTCCAGGCCCCAGAGGAGGAAAGGAAAGGGTTCGGGAGATCTGGGGTTTCTAGAGGTGCCATCACCGCCTGTAGAAGCAATACAAACAAGGGGCTCAGCCCAGGCTCTCTACAAAATAGTCTTCTGACACTGAAGCAACACCATGACTGCAAGAAGTCAGATGACGTCTATGGGTCTTGGAAAAGCAGTGAAGGTAACAACCAGGGCAATGCGTGTACGTTTCTGGACCCATAGACAGACTGGCTTTGGCAAGGGACAGTTTGCTCGTGGCCAACTGCCTCTGTGGCTGTGAGTCAGATGAAGAACATGATCACACCCAAAAATCCACTCAAAGTCCACAGTCATTAGAACTGACTCTATTGCAACAGAGAGTGGGCAAATGGTCCAGCAGAAAGGAATGACAGTACTGTGTCTTAATGACACTGCCAGAAAACCTGCAATTGGAGAGCACTGTAGGTTCTGCATTTCATCTGCATTCTGGAAGGCTGCAACACGCATGGTCCATATTTCCATGGCTGGAAGCCTAACTTTATCATAGAACTTTATCATAAATGCACAAGCTAGAGCACACAGACATTTGTCAAATATCACATGATTTGCAACAGTATCCCAACTGCAAGTGCTGAGCTCACAAGGCTCTTGCTCCATGCAAGTAAAGGGATTTATAGGTTATTTGTAGGTGGCTACAGTAAGAATACATGAAGTAGAAGAATAATTGTCAGGGGGAAAAGAAAAAACAGATGGCAAGAAGCCACAAGAAAAAGAGAAGGTTTCTACTGCTGAGGAAACAGGAAACTAAGACTTCCTGCTTCTCACTGGACCAGAAATATCACCACCTCTGTCTCTCTCATGCCCTGGCATAATGTGGGGATTTTGTCTTGTGAGGAACATGGTGTTGACAAAATAAAGCACAGAAGAGGAAAGAGCTACCCATATGTTTTTCATGATCACAAGGGTCTCGGCTGGGAACCTGACATCTACGTGAGATGCTCCACCACTGGTTTATTTGCTCCAGGCCATTGGAGCACACTCCAAGAAGACTATCCTGCTAATGCTGTAATGGTATTTTCTCTGGTTGGCCCGCCCTAGTACACAATAACACATGGTCAATTATAACCACATTCTATATATAGCTTGCCCCATACAGTTAACGGATACACACTGAGTGGGGTTTTCCTTTTCCTTCCCTTGGAGAGAACTTATTTCAAAGGAATGTTTTCTCCTTATTCCTCCTTACAGATGCCGCTGCCTGGGAACTGCAGCTCTGACACCAATACACATACACTTCAGGAAGGAGCATCCTTTCTCTCTATTTCTTTTCAGTCTTTGAGGAAACAGAGAAACATCTTTGCTTAGCACAATCAAGTCAGAGGCTAACATCCTTCTCGTGAGCCATCAAGGAAGCCTATCCATTTCATCTCTTCTCCAACACAAATGCAACAAAATAATGAAGAGAGTCAGGTTGAGCAGAAGAAACATATCACTGTGGTCTGGTACAGTTACAGTGGAGAAAACACTTTTATTGTGTAGCCATATGTACAAAATCCTGTGTGACAAACCCTATAAAAACAAATAATACACAAACCACTGAAGGGGCAAGGCATTCCTAGCTGGTTTGAAGGAAACTGCTCTACTGATGAGGAAGCACAGAGGAGCTGGGAGCTTCCTCTACCATTCTGGTGACTCCCTTTCAAGCTAAGCAAACTTTAGCATGCTACCTAGGGACCACTCTTTTTTCCTTCTTTTCCCCTTTAGAAATGCTCAGGTTCTTTTTGGGCATTTGGGAAAAAAACCGCTGGTTTCCACTTGTTAAAGGAGAAGATGTATTCCTGCAAAGTGGTGAGCATTCAATCCCTACTGACAGAACTGTTTTTTTAAATAATAGACTATCTTTGCTGACTGATACATGTGCTGACAGGTTATATTATTAGAGGATAACATATGAGGAAGTTTATTTTACCATAATCCAAATGGACAGAGTTCAGGTTAAATGCTATTGTTTGGCTTTTGAGAGATTAAGTGAAGGAATTTACCATTCTCTTGATATTTTTTTTATTTGTATCAAGTGTCTAACTGTAGAGTGCATCAGTACATGCAGTCAAACAAGCTACTCAGTATACACAAGAGGGTGATGTTACAGCCTCTAGACATTCTGGCAGTTTCCTTTTTGTATTCAACAGACATCCACCCAGTAGCACAGGATAGATCTTCCATTCATTCAATCCACTTAGTTTACAGAAATATAGATGAACAGTGCTTAGCTACAACTAAACTCATGCTGTCTTCTGTGGCAGGATCCATAACAACCACTCATGTACTGCCAAGGGTTTGGTTAAAAACACACACCTACACTCTGCAGCAGACACCCACCAGTGGGAATTAATGTAATAACACCCCCTCTCACAGTCTAGGGAGATGCACATACAAGAACATGACAGTGGCCAAAAATGTGGCTTGACTCTAAAACTAGTTGACCATGACCATGTCCCATTGAAAGGAAGGCCTTCCACAAGCTGGGAAAGTGATGCTCCTGTATACACCCTCACCTTATGGACACATGCCCCCCTGTCAGAAGCAGGGATGATGGGGAGTCATTTGATCAGGGCAACACAAAGGGCTCTCTGCCCTGTTTCTTCTAGGTCAGTGAGCAAGCACTGCTCTTAAATTGGGGTTTAATGTATAAACTGCCACTCAGTTGTTTCTGATTGTCCAGAATGTGTCTTTGTTTAAACACATAAACCCCCATCTGGCACCCATTACTGGCCCGCTTCTTTGCCTTGTGCATGGATAACTAAACACAGAAGTTTGTAGGGAGGTTGAGGCTTGTCCACATGGCCCCACAGCTCCCTCAAAGAGCCAGCTGGGCAGCCACAACATCCACTCACCCTGTCAAGGAATCATCTCCACTGGTAAAAGGGCACCAAAAGGCAGGCACTCCTTTGTTCAGGAAGCCAGATCTCTGAGACAGGATTAGCAGAGAGTGTGTTTCAGATAGGCATGTTTCAGTAACGACAAAGAGTGATCAAAGGCAGAATGACTGAAATAGGGTGAGCCCAACCCAAAAGGGTTCGGATCACGTGCAGAAGTCCTAAATGTAGACTGCAACATGTTTCCCAGAAATCCACCTTTTCTTCTATCATACATACATCTATAGGTGTCTACAGCTTACATCACTGTTGTAATAGAAATCTGCATACTGTATTTTGAGCTCACATTTGAGCTCACTTAGTCTGAATGGGATAAAAAACTCCCCCCTCCAGTTCTGCCAGGTTCAGCAACCTTCCCTGTCCTATCAGATCTCAAGTTTAATGTACCCTCAGAAGTTACTTCTGAGCTGACATAAATCATTGTCATAGCTATCTTATTTCAAGAAGGCTTTGTGGAACAAAACCCACCCCAACCCTATGCTCACAAACCCATTTATTTTGCAACCAACACAGACTGCACATCAACCTGTCCAGACTGCAGCTCCCAAAAATGTCTGTCCGTTGTGAAAGTGGCAAATGGGACAGGTCATCTCTTTGTCCAAACCAGTGTCCACACCCTTTTTTTAAAAAAACCACTGCATTTTATATATTTGTAACTTATTGTATAAACACCTAATATTTGTGTCCCCCTGAACTCGAGTTGAAGCTCGTGCTGTCTGTCACATAAGGGGATGCCCCCATTTTTCTTCCGGCCACCAGTGCATGAGGAGGGTTTAGAAAAGCTGGCTACTCCAGGAACACTGCACTGCTGTCCCAGGCTTTCAGGTCCTGTCAGCTGATGAGGAAAAGCTCCCCCTCTTTTGGCCATGCCCTCATCTCCAATCTCCCATACTGGCAGCTGACAGAGAACCACATAAAGGCTTTGGCACTCTAAGTCCACTTCCTATATTCAGAACTTCACAAGGTATCTTCACAGTGGGTCTGGTGAGTGGCAACCATGTTCACACTGACGTGAAAAGAAGAATCTGCAAGAATGAAACTACTCAGAATTATGTGATTTTAAAGATTAATGACAAAGGGCAAACCCCACACTTTTGCTGTGACAGCTGTTCTTCTTCTGAGATAAAGGATGACCACCATGTTAATAAATTATGTTGGGTCTACTGTGCCTTTCTCTTAGGATGCATTCAGTCACTGAAACTCATCAATTTCTCAAGTCAAGTGAATTTCACTAATCAATCGTCACAATATTTTTAGCCTTCTTGGTTGCAGGAAAAAGCTTACACCAAATAAAGCTAAGAAATTGGAAAGGAAATTGTTTCATAAAAAGAAGGTAATAACCATGGTAAATTTCTAGTCCTTGACTGACAGTGTTGGCAAAAACACTGATGCAGCCAATCGGCAGAGAATTGGTGCAAGAATCCTGACTTCTATGATGACCTTCATGAAACACCTATGGCCATCAAAGGCTGAAGTGATAAATTAGCCTGTCAATGCCCACCATGCACTTCCAGTCATATTCTGCTCTCCAATTCTCCATTGGCAAAGAAAATCCACACGCCGTGTTTAAAACACCACAGTGGGAGTAGGCACAGTGCTGAAAACAGCGCAGAAAAATCTCGCAGGTCCAACATTCATTTTGTACAAAGCCATGGCCATGTTTGACATCACAGCAGCCAGAGTCTGTCCTTCAAAGACCCACGTCCTCAGCTCAGAGAGGACCACACAGGACCAGGACTTTGTGTTTCTCTACCTGCCACTTACTTTAGGGCTGCCACTTGGATTCCCAGGAACTGAGGAGGTGATACACACATACAAACACACACGCACACACACACGCACACGCACACACACACACACACACACATTTTAGTCAGCCAAGAAACAACCACTGCAGAAAGGACCTTGCTTGTTTCTAAGGAGCGCACTAATGAATGCTGTTATCCAGAAACTGGTCAACGATAGCACTGGTTTTCAAGGCAACCCTTTGCCTTTCTGTGCAAAGCTGAAGCTGTTGCACATTGTTCCCTCAGAGCAGAGTTTGCCAGAAAGCTTTTATGGACTGGCTGATCATCAAAATGGTATGGGAAGAGGAGGGAGGAGTCACAGAAAATACTCATTTCAAATAAATTCGAGATGGTTTCACATCCCTGAGGCAGACTCATGTTGGTTTTGGCAGGCACAACATAAAAAATAACACTGAATGTGCAGCTCATGAGCGGTTTCCTGCATAGGCTGTGAATTTGCTTTGTTTTCTGTTGTTGTTGTTATTGTTATTAGATGGAGGTTGTGGAAAAGAGCATAGGTACATGCAGGAGGTGAAACAGGAAAAAGTTAATCTGTCGTGTCATCACACTTTTAATTCAAAGCATAGAAACTCAGTTTTTTATAGTGTGAGGTCTGATAATGACAATCCAGCACCACCTGAACAAACAGTCTGCGGGGCAGTCCATCCCACAGCGAGTGGGAAGAGAGCGGTTCTCTGCCTGCTCCCTGCTCCTGCTCCGAGAACACTGGCCATGTGAGAAGGGGAATGGGGTGCACATCTCAGTGCTTGTCCTGTCAGCTGGGCCAGAGCATTTAACTGAAAGGCTTACTTGCAGTGAAAAACCTGCTTGAAAGACTGGCCCCGAGACTTTGCCCTCTGCCAGCCATGGGTTTCAGGACAGCCTCCTCTTTTGGAGACAAGCTCATGTCTGAAGAGGAGCGAACCTGTTAAAAGTGTTTAATGTCTTGCGTATATTAATGTTTACCAAAAAAAAAGGTCAGTAGCAGTAATGTTTCTATAACAACTAGTACCTACGAAAGGGAATGACCTCAGCTAGGGTCATGGAAAGGTCAGGTTAGAAAGTACTTAAATGGACAGATCCTCTTAAATCACACGAGTCTGAGGAAATTAATCCAAAAGTGCTTAGAGAGCTAACAGAGGCAGTTATTAACAGGCTCATTAGTGGTCATCCCTGAGAACTTGTAGATGGTTGAAGAGGCTGGAAAAGGGTAAGCATGAATCTTTGCTTTAAAAGGGAGAGAAGCAAGATCTCCTGGTAATACCACACTGGAGGAGGCTGCCCATGCCCCAGAGCACAGAAGTACAATTCAGGTTGGAAAACCAGTCTGAAAATAACAGACTATAATTCAGTTTGGATAAGGAATGCTTCTACATGAAGACTGGGAGAATTAGCTGCACTAGTAGTTGACAGAGAACCATCTGGGCCAACAGCAGTTGTACAGGAGGTGAACCTGTGGTTACAGTAGAGCACAGGGGCTCTTGTATTGCCTGGCTTAGCCCCAGTCTGAGAGGTGATACAGTAAAGGAAACTTAGAACAGGCAGAGATGCTCTTCTATTCACACAGGGAAGCAAGTATGGGCAGAGAACATCGGTGAGGGAAGGTGGCCAAACTCACCTAATGAGCCCAAATGGCACCCAAAGATGGACAAGGAGCTTGGTGAAGAAATGAGACAATAAATGGAGGATGACAATCCTCTAACCAGTGTTGAGATGAAGTCTCCAGCTTGTGTTGCTTTGGGTCCTTTCTCAGTTTTCTCATGACCATGTATCCCAAAGGACTATCTCTCTCTCTCTCCAGGCTTACAGAGAAAGTTGCATGCAGACCCCATAGTAACCCTCCAGTATCTGAAGGGGGCCTACAGCAAAGCTAGAGAGGGATTCCTTATCAGGAACTGTAGTGATAGGACAAGGAGTAATGGGTACAAACTGAAAGACGGGAAATTTAGGCTAGATTTTGGGAAGAAATTCTTTACTGTGAGGGTGGTGAGATACTGGCACAGGTTGCCTAGAGAGGCTGTGGATGACCCAACCCTGACAGTGTACTAGGCCATATTGGATAAGGCTTTGAGCAACCTGGTCTAGTGGGAGGTGTCCCTACTTATGGCAGTGGAGGTTGGGATGAGACGATCTTTAAGGTCCAGTCCAGCCCTTAACATTCTGTGCTTGTACGAAAAAACAGATGGGAGATTCAGTAAGGCCAGTGCAAGCTAAACCAGATGCATATTAACTTCATCCCTCCATCACCAGGTTGTTTAGGTTCAATGTTTCTTTAATTGATACATCCTTTAGATGTGTCAATCTCAACAGCATACTCCTCAGGGCAATTGGCCAGAAAAGCATGCTTTATGCATTTATATATCCCTGTTGTACCAGTGACATCACTGGTGACATAATTGCCCAAACATGTCATCAACTCAATACATTCAGGGATTTGGGGTTTATTTGTTTGGGAAAGTGAGCAAGAAAAAGAACAACAGACCAGAAATTAAGAAAATGCTGTGCCTCGAAGGCTTCCATAGGTAGGTTTTGTCTGCAATGAAGGACAAAGAATTAGCAGCTGGAAGGGGACTCTCAGAGGAGCAGCTGTGCCATGTCATGGCAGCATAGCTGCTGCAGACATCTCTGCAGTGCTGGCTGAGAAAGGGGCAGCCAGCACTTCAGGACTCTACAGAAGGGCTCTGCACCATTTTATCATTCATGATGATGTGTCCAGTGTGTGAACATGAACAGGAGCAGCGGCTTCATGAATGGAGACTACAGTATCCAGAGTCTCCTCAGAAACTCACTCACACTGTAAACTACCCCGCTATAAAAAGCCGTGGTTTTACAGGAGACAGCAAACCGATCCCATTCCCTCTCTGACTGTTAAGCTCCTTGTTGCTCATCTTAGTAAAGAGGGGAAGAGAGGCAATACTGAGCCAATGTGAACGAAAAGAAATGGTTCCTAGATAAAGAAAAAAACCAAGCCACTTCTTGTTCATTAACTCAGACATTCTACAAGTGAGGTGCTTCTTTCATGAAGAGCTGAAGGCTCAAATACATAATAGTCACCCTCTAGGTTACCCCACTGGTAGATCACCATACCTTGAAACAAAACCATTAGTAGAAAAGGGTCTGGTCTTGTAGAAAAGCTCCACAGGAACTCTACAGTTTGAGTGTGAACCTCACAGGGCTGAGGAGAGGGGCAAGGAGAATCACAGAAGTTGAGAAACCATATAGAAAAAAATCATGATTTTGGTATGAAAACCAAAAATAATGGAAGAGATAGAAATCCTGAAAGGTTTCATGGGACACAAGGAGAACAGAAAGACTCTGAAGAGTGAAAGCTCTCTAGATAAATGATAAAATAAGTTAACACAAAAAAATTAGATACTACCCACACACACACGGGACTGAAGGTTTCCTCAGCTCACAGTTTGAAACTCCCATTGGTACCAACTCAGTTCAAGTGGTTTCAGTAACCCAGTGGAGATCCTTAGGTTCTTGTGTCTCATCTCCTGTGTACCACAGGATTAGGAAAACCATGCAAGTGTCCATAGGCTGGGGTTGCCAAGTTACACCTCCAGTTAAACCAGGTTAAACCCCTAACTGTGTACCTTTCTCTCTTCCATATGAAACACAAGAGCCCTTAAGACTGTTGAAAATGCAGGAATGCTTTGCTCCCTGTTTTTCACTGCTCTATGACACAACATGAAATCTGGTATTTGTAGCTTTGTTACTTTTTCTGTGATTGATACTGCACCTGGATGACACTGCCTACCACAGAATTTCTTTAACACATGTGACCAAGCCAGCAGCCATGTTACTGCCCTCCAGTTAATCTTCTTTTTCTCATATTTTGCATAAGGGTATGGATCTTCTTTAAAGATATAATATTATTTTTATTTGGCAGGAAAGAAGCTTTTCCTATTTGCTCTCCAAAAACTGAGGAAAATCCCGTAATTTTTTTCCCCAGTGTATTTTCTGTGCTAAAGGTGAAACATTAGTCTTGTTTCAAGAAGATATTCAAGAACTTGCCTAACTGTAAGAAAATTAGTAATCTGACCAACTCCATTGGAATGAATCATCTACACCTCGATGAAACAGGGCTAAGAGGTTTATTTTGATGTGTCACAAGTACACGCAGAGAAGCACAGATGTGTATGAAATCCCTACAACCAGAGACATAAAACAAGTCAGCCATTTTAAGGATCTGGTATCTGTTGGTCCTTTCACTCTTGAATATTTATTTTTCTTCTCATATAGGAAAAAAATCTGCAAGACCTTGCAGACTGGTTATAGTGGAAAAGAATCAAAGCGTGTCCCTGTGGCACATTTTTCCATCTCATCCCAGACTTATTTAACCCAAGAATGGGTGAACCAACAGGCAACGATGCAATCCTCTTGAATACCGCCTATGGACTCAAGATTTTTTCCCTTTAGTTTCTTGATGATTATGGAAGCTTATCTGTGCACAGTCCTTCTTCTCCCACAGAAACCATCAGCTGTGTCCTGCAGCCCATTTCAGTTGTGATAACAGCTGCTCGTCGCCTCCCTGCCTTCCCAGTCTTTTCTAAATTGCAGTAAGTTTCCTTTGGTTTACTGGTTCTTCCAGCTCATAAATTGCTTTTGGTGTCACCGAGTATCACGCCTAAAATCTATCCACAAAGAAGGAGAATGAGAAAACAAGGACTGGAAGAAAACAATGAAGGAACAAAAAATGCCGTTAGTGATGCTGCTTAATTTGATCCTCTCAGGAAGTGCGCTGTCCGAGAAAACAAACCAAACCAACGCAGCCCAGCGAAAGAAAACATTCAGAATTCCCCAGATAAGATCACAAAACGTGGGGGGTGAACTGTGCTGTTCCTCGGGGCACAAGCTGCAGTCAGCTGGGAGGGCAGCAATAGATAGCAATAGATAGGCAGCAATGCAGGGTGTGGGTTTCCCAGAAGCTGGGCCGGCCACTGCCCCCCTTTGCACAAAAGCAGTGCTGGGGGCAGCTGTGGGTGCCAGACACCTCCCTCTGTCCTCTGCACACAGGGTTTGCCCATGGGTTCCCCCCTGCACCCCTCCAGCACATTCATCCCTGGCTGCCGGCGATGGCTTCCGCCTGAGGGGCCTCTCCATCTTCGAAGACACCAACTTTATGGTTTATAGGTCTCTTTCAGGTTTGAGGGCAAATCCAGGGAGATGGCCTATTTTTTCCAGTTTTTCTTGTCTTTCCTCTCTGGCTTCTGGGGACTTGGAGAGGAAGCACCCCTCCTTTCAAGGGAGAGTCAGCAGAGAAAATGATACAATCTCAAGTGACAGGATTTGAAAGACTCAGTCTTGGCTAAGAGACAGAAGGAGACAGGAGAAGAAAATGGCTGTGCCCCTGGATTTTAGATTGTGCCAATCTACGGATATTTCTGTGGGGCTCAGCAATGAATTATAAACATCTTTCCCACTGCACGCCTTCCCAGTCCCCCTGTGGGAATATGGGTGAGGTGAGGAGGTGAGGAAACTGCCACAAGAAACCTAACTAAAACTGCCCAAGCCAAGTATGAAAATTAGGTTTTCTTCTCTGCTGTTTCCAACAAGATCTGGAAACATTATGGTCTTACAGTTTTAACAGAAATAGTTCCATTGTGGCCCAGAACACTCTGGGAGCAAGTTCGGTGCCTGGGTTCACATCTGCTGTTTTCTGAGAGTCAGAAGATTATCCTCTCACTGAAAGTACATTTCTCAGAGTTTTAAGCGCACAACTCACAACCTTTTCCCTTCTTTTCCTAAAAAGACACAATAATTTGTAAAGCAGTGTAGAGTACTGGGAAGTGACACCCATATCCCACCCTGGCAATGGGCTAAATTTTATGGTTGAATTACCCTCGAATATGCAAGCAGCCGTGTCCTTTGTGAAATGAAAGAGGCTGCCTTGCAAAATAACATTAAACATTTAAACGTGCTCAGTACTGCTGTTCTGTTTCCATTTATTCATTTCCCTGCTCTTCCTTCTATTCGTGCATGTCCATGCATGGAGTCAGCAAACCCCAGGATGGAGCCTGTTGTGATAACAGAATCAGTGCTCACCTTCCTCCCAGCTACAGAGGAGATGGTACCTCTTTTGCTATTTCTTACCCTAAAGCTACCAGAACAAACACACCCACTCATTGTCTCCAAACAGGGCCAAAAAAAGTAGTATATAATCATAAACACTAGAACTAAGTGCTCCAGGGGCAAATAAACAGACAATTTGGTGCATGGCAACCTGGAAAGCAATTGAAATGAAAAAGGACATTTGATGCTAACTTCTGCTTTTTTTCCCCCTTATCAGGGCTGGCTTGTACTTCTGCTGCACCCTGGGAGAAGTAGCTGTGTGCTGTGAAGATAAGCCTTCGTGACAGACCAACCCATGGCGCATATTCCCAGGTCCTCACAACGCCACGTGAGTGCTGAGGACGAGCACTACATCTCTGCCTTTCCTCCAGCTTCTTTCTGAACAGCAGAGGAAAAGCAACTTGGAGACGGAGTTACTGACGTGGTTTCCTGCAACATGAACATTTTTCCAAGTTCCCATGGAGTACCAGTGAGGAATTTGGCTTTCTTCTACACGTTTTCCTCCAAGACATCTTGATGTCTTGTTCACAGGTCATCTGTCCTGAGAGTCCCATATGCTATTAAATCACTGAAACATATACATAGCAAAGGCCCCTCTACCATACACCTCTCATGTTGACAGTGTCACCTGATTAACATGGCTGTCTCCTCGACTCCTACCAGAAAAGGGAACCATCGCTTGTGGCTTCATCTCCCCAGGCTTTCAAGAGCTTTGCAAAGCCAGCATTCTGGTTCTGCTCTGAGGCAGAGTCAGCCAAACTCAAAACCCTTCAAAAACCTCAATAAAATCCCTGCTTGGACCCACACAAACACACATTAACATATGAATACTCACATGTGTGCCCCAAGTATTCAGTGTCTCAAAATTCAGTCTCATATATGGCCAGCCTAAAACAGGGCAGAGCATCTCCTCCCTCCAACTGATCAACAGCTGCGTGTACATCAAGAACATACAGAGGTAAGGACAGAAATTGAAGCAGCGCATATTTCAAAGAGCCAGAGTCTGAACTTCGTGTACGCTGCAGGTATCCAAACTCTGTAGGCTCTGAAGTGAGTAGGTACCGACGGAAAAGAGAACCAGCACATATTCTGACAGCTATGGAATTTGTTTTATACCTCATTGGATTTGGAGTGGAGGGAAATGAAAAAAGGGGGAGATAGGGAGGTGGCAATAAAGCAAACTGTTTGTTGTTTCTCTCAGGACCATCCACAGACCCATTTGGCTGTGCTCACATTTGCTCGGCTGCTGTGCTGCAACATGCATGACCTACAATACAATGCCAGGTGAGTGCCAGTGTTTTCTCCTCTGTAGCAGGATGGAACATGTCCCCCAGAGAGATCCAGGCCCTTCAATTCTGGATAATTCTGGTGATTCAAGAGAGAAGCAGAGGTCACGCAAAATGTACATGTGAATTTCTCTGATATCCTGTTTGCGCTTTTAGGGAAATCTCTTCTGTGTATTTCTGAAAATCTCGTGTGTGACCAAGAGGGGTTGCACCAATGTGTGAATCCATCCGTTTCACTGTAAGGGAACAGTGTTACTGCCAGTAGTTCCACCCCACCTCCTAAATTCACTTTCCCAGTGCCAGGGAGTGCCTGCTTTGGGTCTGACCACACAGGCAATGGCACCAGGTTGCTACCAGCAGGGCCCCTTGCATTGGGATGATTCACAGCAAGGCGCTTTTGGTAATAGAGTGCTTGCACACCTTTTTTGTGCAACTGGTAGGGAATGTGAACAATGGTGAAAAGCAACATCGAAATGGGGGGGGAAGCTCCTGCACACAGAAACTCCTCTGCCAGGTGCTAACCAACCTATCTGCAGACTGATGCAGGATGTGGATCTGTCCACAGCTGAAGCTTTTAGCCACAAAAAAAACTAATGGCAACATCTATGAAAAGGATGGAAGGAAACTGGTCCTATTTTGTTACAGGCATCCACTTGGAATAAAGGCTTTATTGTATTTGATGAATAATGAAAGTGGAACTAAACTTAAGATTGTGAAGTCCATGGCTGAGCTGTGGCTGCCCAAGTAGCTCATTCTTTGAGAGGAAAATCCAACATCCAGTAGCAACTGTGAAAATCATAGCATGAGAATACTCACAGGGCACAACTAAATGCAGTGACATTCCTGGAAACTCCTGCTGTACAAGAGCAGAAAAGCCACAATTATCTATATAAGCATATGTGGTCAAAATCTGTGCCACAAAATTAGGCAGAATTGAATTTTTTCTTTTTTTCAGAAATGGAGACAGAAAATTATTGATAGAATTTACCAAAAGCAAATTATCTTCTCGTCTGCAAAACTCACACTTGCATTTTAAAGAGCTGAATAAATGCCACATACAGTTGTCAGGTGGTATGGATAGGAAATACATTTAATGATCAACCTAAACACCTGTTATTCATCCAAAATTCTTTCTTTACAGCCCCAGCCAAAAAAGAAGAAATATTTCATATACCACAAAAAGATGCAGATTATACTGCCTTCGACTAAAACCAAATCCTTGCTTCTGTTTTGGTATACTTAGTATAGTTTAAAACCTTCTTCTATGATTTTCCAAAATTCAGATCATCTATTTAAATGAACACACTGTTTCAGAATTAAAGGTTGAAAAGTTTCATTTATCAAATCTGAAAATGACATATTTTTGTGTTCAGAAAATTGCTGCAATGAAATGTTTTGACTTTGTAAAGTCTCACTGCCTCCTCTTTTCTGTCAAAAATACTAATCAAATCTAATCCCTTTTCTTGAACAATTTCAGTACCTCTAAAATTACATTTTACACAGAATGAACCATCTATTGACACTCCTGGAGGATGGGATACCATCCAAATGAACCTGGACAAGAAGTGGGTGCATGGGAGCCTCATGAAGTTTGAGAAAACTAAGTGCAAAGTGCTGCACCTGGGTCAGAGCAACCCCTGGTCTCAATCCAGGCTGGGGAATGAATGGATCAAGAGCAGCCCAGTCAAGAAGGACTTGGGGTGGTGGTGGTGGGTGAGAGGCTGGACGTGGCCTGGCAATGTGCACTGGCAGCTCAGAAAGTCAAATGTATCTTGGGCTGCATCAAAAAAGGTGGAGTTCTGCATCCAGCTTTGGGGTCTTCTGTACAAGAAGGTCATCAACCTGTTGGAGCAAGTCCAGAGGAGGCCACCAAGAAGATTAGAGGGATGGAGCACCTCTCCTATAAGAGCAGGCTGAGAGTTGGGGCTATTCAACCTGGAGAAGAGACAGCTCTGTGATGACCTTATTGTGGCCTTTCAGTACCTAAAGGGGCCTACAGGAGAGCTAGAAAGGGACCTTTGACAAGGGCATGTCATAGGACAAGAGGGAATGGCTTTAAACCAGAAGAGAGTAGGTTTAGATTAGATATTAGAAAGAAATTCTTTACTGTGAGGGTGGTGACGAGCTGGAACAGATTGCCCAGAGAAGCTGTGGATGCTCCTTCCCTGGAAGTGTTCAAGGCAAGGCTGGATGAGTCTTTGAGCAGCCTGGTCTATTGGAAGGTGTTCCAGCCTGTGGCAGGGGGGTTTGGAACCAGGTGATCTTTAAGGCCCCATCCAACTCAAACCATTCTGTGAGTCCATGATTCTATGATGTACTGATAAACTCATCCTCTACTGTATGATCACCTTTCTTAAGATGATTCTCTCAATAATATAACAGCAAAGCACTTTGTCCATTTTTGCTCTTTTTTTATTTTTAATTATTTTGATCTTTAACCTTCACGAGGTATGCCTGCATTTTTGTGGCCTGATCACAAATGTGCTTTGAGAGTGAATTTCCTTCCTATTCTCACACACCATGTCTTGGTTAACATCATAAGAGTGCTCTGGGAGCATGCAAACTGGATTACTTTCACACAAAACCAAAGTGCAGGATGTGCTCGAGGAACACATCTAACATATTCCAGCTGCTGAAGGGTGTTCAGTCTGCAAGGCTGGATCTGGCGAGGCCCTGCAACAGGCACAGTGTAGGGACAAGTTCTCAGCACTGACTTTTAATTTGTGTGCCTACTCCTGCTGCCCTGAACTACTGCTGTGCAGACAGAGCCAGAGTCCCCCAGGGAATGTCTGTTCTCAGCTCTTGACATGCTTTACAAACCTGGCTCAGTGACACCATTCCCATTTTGCACAGGGAGAAAGTGCAGCTGGCGCTGTGCATTTATGGTTGGTATTTCCCAGGTGCTTGCTAATTTTGCATCCCTCATAGCTAGGCAGGCATTGAGAGAAACTCGTGGTAGGAATCACCCAAGTAGGGGAATCTAAAAGCTAGACCTCTGAGTTTGTCAAGAAAGAAGAACAGAGACCTTCACAAGATAACACATATCTTGTCCGCCTTAAACACCCAGAACACAGAAGGGGTGGCTCTTCCATAAACTGACACTGACCACAACAGAAGCCAGATAACAAACTGAAATTTAAGTGTCTAACTTCTAAACATACAGCAGAAGCCAGAATCCTTTCAGATAGTCCTCCAAAATAAATGTTTTCTGGTACAGTGTTGACAACCCACAGGGGACAGAAACTCTCTGGCTCTGGCCAGACAGAGGCTGGAAAGCACATCTGGAGCACATCCAGGCCCACTCTTGTTCAGTGCAGGGGCAGCTGCAGCCAGTTTCTCACAGCCATGTTCAGCTGGGTTGAGTATCTCCATGGATGGAGACTACACAACCTCACTGGGCAACCTGCTCCACTGTTTGATTACATTCACCATAGAAAAGCTTTTTCTTATTTTCAGGTGCAATTTCCTGTCATTTGGGTTTGTCCTGTCAGAAGATACCAATGAGAAGAGTCTGGATCCATTTTCTTCTGATAGTCAGTACACCAGTAGTAAGGTTAAATCGAGCAATTGCTTTCTAAACATAGGAATATACTCATTTGTTCTGGTGATCAGTAATTCCTAAATTTATACACCCCATCAGATTTTTCTTACTAGCCTATTTAATTCCATGAAAACGTCAAATAGCCATTTTCTCAAGCCTCACTATCAATCTCCCACTGCTTGTATTTAGAAACTTCACAATTACAATGTTTATTCATGTTTCATAACCTCAAATTCTGTGTTGAAAGACGCAATGATGCACCAATAAACTTCTATGTATGCAGTTAAATGTATATTGCATAATCCATTCCAATTTTCATGAGATTTTTGCTCATAAATTTCTGCAATTCATTTCATCATTGATATGTGTGCACAGAGGGAGAGAGAAAGATGACAGATAGACAGCCATGTTTATGTTTAGTCCTATGTAAATGAAACCTGACATTCAAACTGACTTTGTAAATGCACACTGTGATATTCACATTGGCATTGAAAATGTGTATGCAGAGATACATGAGATGGTGCAGGTGTGGAACTGTGGTGCACCACTGGGCACACATTTTTAAGTTTTACTTTCTTATTTGAGTGTTATCAAAGTTTATGTCTATCTCCATTCTTCCTTTGACAAATTTTGATTCTATCAAATTAAATTGTGTGTGTGCACCTTCAGCCCTGTTTCTCTCACATTACAATCTAAAAGCCACTTTCTGAAGAGAAGGAAATCCAGCGGGTGCCTGAAAACAGCTTTCAACAAACAGGAATTTAAAATGCACATGAGGTCAAACTCTCATGGCTATAAGTATGATGGATGTCGGGTGCCTGCCTCCTAATAGTGGTGATTTAAGAAGAGCAGAGGCAGGGCACCAAGGAAAAATCTATTCTAATGGTTATAAAAAGGTTTCCTTTGCAATGTGGCAGCCGCCTGCCACAATGCCCTCAATGGAACAAACTCCCTTCTCATCCACCTCCAGGAAATCCATTCAATTTCAACCTAGACCAGGTAGGCAAGTCTTGTTTGCTGACTGTAAACTGCAAGCTGGATCAGTTTAACAATATATGGACAAAATGAAAGACTCTTTAATATGAACATTTTTTTAATGAATTAAAAGATGCAACAAATCTTCTGGCTACAGTTTCTGGGAAGGACTGAACCTGTCCCTCTTCCAGTGACAGGATAAGCCTCATCCAGTCTCAGTTCCTGAGACTGTGACTCTTGCCCACACCATGACTATGTCAAACAAATGGATGAATTATGGGCCATGCATTGGTGACACAAGACAGGCTTCCAAGGGTTTTCCATAAGGCTTGATGCTGTGTTGAGGCCAGGCCTCTCTTTGAATGATGGAGTGTTAGTAAATGCAGCAAAGAAGTTGTGCATCTGAAGATGCTCTCCACTGCCTGTTTTCAGTCCATATCTAGGCCAGACCAAAATATCCTGCTCCTTGCCTGCTCCTGACACACAAAAACTTTCAGGGAAACCAATGGAGCTTTGTTTGTTAAGTGCAACTATTTATGAAAATAAAAATTTGCACTATGAATGCTAGTCCTAGCTCTGAGCAAAAATGAAAGACTCTTCCACTTCTTCTTAATTGTCTCTTTTCTCCTTTTGTCTAAGGAAGCCCAGCCAGCTGTCAACAGCATTTCATTGGCAATTTTGTAGTGAGCTCATAACCAAAAAGACAGCTAAAAGCAGTCATGAACAGCTTAATGCTGGTCCTAATTTGCCAAGTCTTGGAGTGAGTGATAAGGCTGTGTTCAGCCTTCTTCCCGTGCTGAGGCTGCCAAGATTCTCAGAAACAGCAACGGAAGTAGCATTTTTTTATAATTTCTATCTGCCTTTTTTTCTTTCTTTATCTTTCAAGCAAGAATACACTGTTCTCTAAAAAAAGCAGCAGTAACTACTCCAGCTTATCTTGGGTGACTTTGCCTTCCAACAAGATGATCTTTAATGCTATATTTAATGCTAATTCTAAGTTCCTAAACTGGATTTTCCTTGTAAACATCCATAGCTAAAGGAAAACAGAATGTACTTCAGAAGCAAAATGAGATCTATCCATAGAACATCTTTCAGATGCCTTTAGTTGCTCCCCTGCTTTTTCATCTGTATCTTTAACAATGTAGTATGGTAAAGTGAGTATTATGTGATAATGTGAAGTCTTTATAAGTCAGAGACTTTAATGGAAGTTGTTGGCAACATGCCCAAGCAGTCAGAGATTTCTGCGCTCAAACTCTGAAACCTCCCTTGACCATTAAACACCACACCATATCAAGGGCACATTAACACCTTTGGCTCTGGAGACCCGCCATAATCTGTTGAAATAAGCACATCGTATCAATCAGCTGGGATGCCCTCCTTCCCAATCTAATAGCTATTGAACTTTTGGCAATATGACAAGCTCGGAAGTTTGCTGGAGAGTTCTAGGGAATCATATCACAGGAAAGTAGGACGGTCTCTGAAGAGAGCTCCTTGTTTGGTATAATCATCAGGAGAATGATATTGGCATATTACAAGCCTTCACTTTTGTTTTATAGAAGCAGATGGACCTTCCCTGTGATGCACAACTTTAGAAAGCAGCCCTTGCCTTACTGCTGAGATTAGTTATCTCAAATGGCTATCATTCTGTTTAAAGGAAGATTTGGGACTAGAGTCACTGATAAATAGTCTGGCAGTGCAAAGCTGTCATAAACATATTTGGGGAAACAGCACACAGCCCAAGCATCCTTCCACTTGGCAAAGTCTCCTGTCCTTGACATAATTACCAATTGAACTTGTGGGTAGCCAGCAAATGGCAGAGTGAAACCAATGCAAGACAAGCTAGATCTTGGTCAGCTCTAAGTCAGTACATAACAGGAGCCCATATATTTTTCCAGTATCTCTCTGGGAAGCGGAAGTGTGCCACAGGCTGGATTCAGTAGTGCCACTAATACCAGTTAAACCATTGCATTGTAAAAAGAGAGACAGAAAACACAGCATTTTTACACACTAAATAACATTAGGTGACCCTGGAGACTAGCTTTGGAAGAAAGCAGCCTTTGGAGTTCAGTGAGATGATATTCAGCTTCCAAATGGAGGCAGTATTAAGAAGAAGCATGTGTAATGCCCATGGAAACCACGACGAAAGGATTTCCCCACTGGGCAGCATGGCAGTAGTTCTGAGCACCACGGATCAGCTGGGAAGAGCTCACCTCACAGGACCTCGGTGGGAAGCAGGGGCATTTCCAGCAGCTGCTACCATTTGCTCATGAACATATTTCTATTCTATCTGCTCTCATTTTCCAACACTGCTTTGAAAAACTAATTTTCAAATGCCCCACCATTCAAGCCAGCAATACTCTCTGCAATTAAAAGAGTAACCTTTTTTAATTCTTCTGAAATGCTGTATCTCTGAAATACCAGCTTCCCTGGAAACACTTTCTTTCACTTGCTTCTCTGACGGGTAGAATTACTTCAGCAAGAATTTCTTTCTAAGAGATGAAAACCAGAGATTAGTGGGATTTCCAAGACTGTATTTGGTGCCTTTTCTATACGAACTGTGATATATAATTTTGATTTGGGATTCTCCAAAATTACAAAGTCGCCTGTGTTCTTTGATATAGTAAGGAGTTAAAAATAAATCAAACTGTTGAAGAAAATACAGATAAGTAAAAAACTGTGATATGCATAACAATTCCCAGACATCAAATCTGATGTATGCACGTGTACATGCACTCTACATATTCATAAACACATTTATGTTAGACTAGTAGAAGTGACAAAACACACAGGGATGTATCACATAAAATTCCAGTCCTTTTGGGCTAAGATTTACAAGAATGTTCTTAAGCTAAGGTCTGGAACAGAAAAACTACCAGTAACTGGGGATTTCTGAACCTGTATTACAAGACAAGGCTAGAAGTGTTCAGCTTTAGTCTTCCAAAATGAAGGCTGAAGGATTATACTGGCGCCTTCTCTAAATTCACTGTGGAGATAAAGGCCAACAATAAAGGCAGACTATGGACGTTGGTTCAAGAAGGAATGGTCAGTCTCTGGCCAAAATTAACTAAGGCTAAAAATTAGGAGTCCTGTAAGTTTTAGAGTAGTGAAATTCTGGAAATTCTTCAAAGCAACTCAGAAGGCTGCCTACATCATTGCTGTTTCCCTTAAAGTCATCTCCTGGCACAGTATGGCCAACCCTTCCACTGTCAGAGTTAAAACTCTAGTGACACACATGACCTACTCCACCACCAGGGCAAAAGAAGATATTTTGGTGTCTTCAAGAGGAAGGATTTTTTTCAAAGACCGAAAAAAGCAATTCAACCAAGGCCACGTTGGATGGGGCTTTGAGCAACCTGGTCTAGTGGAAGGTGTCCCTGCCCATGGCAGGGCAGTTAGAATTAAATGATCTTTCAGGTCCCTTCCAACCCAAAACACTCTGTGATTCTATGAAAAACTATGTTTGTGAACGACTGGACTGGCCAGACAACAAGGCACCCCTCCACAGTGTTTGGTACCTTGCTCTTCCAGGAAGGCAGATGTGTTGGGGCCTTGCCCTGGCATCTTGCTCACATGACTCTGCCCCAGACCTGTGTGATTTGCCAACAGGAGGCACAGATTTGCTCCCCATGTGCACTCAGTGCTTGGCTTGTAGTGGCTGTGGCCCTCACTTGGAGCAGCGAGAAACCAAAAACTCTACCTGCAAAGATGCCTTCTTCAACTAACCCTGTGAATTTTTGATTCACAAATACCATTTTAGCCTCTGGGAACAAAATCACAAATCCCTTGGAAGCCACAGCATGCCCGCAGAGGCACAGGATTTGCTTCAGTGAAGGAGAGATCCTAGCAATTTCACTGGAACTCTGCTATCCAGCGAAAACCTTAGAGAAGCGGCTGGGCAGGTATGAGGGCAATTCCAGTCCCTGCTGGGACTTGACACTTCCGAGACTGAGTCAGCAGCCAGGCTGGCTTTCACTTTCCCCGTTTGAAATGAGGGCTGCATTCTTCCTCTCAGGGAACCAACATCACTGCAAAGCCCCCCTGACTCCACGGCACCCACACAGGCAGCTCCCACGCTGGCCTGGGCACATTGTCCTGCCCCTCTCCTTTCAGCAATGTGCTGGCAGCAGCTTTACTTTTGTTTTGCTGGCTGATCCCTCCATCTGCACAGCGGCTGGGCCCATTCAGCGGCCGTGTGCCTGTCTCCCTCTGCTCCCAGCCCCGGCCCCAGCGCAGCCATTGTCTCTGGACAAGCAGTCAGTCTTTCCAAACAAAAGTCCCCAGAGCTGGGTAAATCCTTCTGACATCAGCCCCACAGCAAAGGCAGCTGAACTTGGACTTTCTCCCCAGCCATGCTCTTTACGACTTGTTCAATGTTGCTGACCTCATGTCAAATAAGCACTGAAACAAAGAGCATCCTCACCCCCATGTGCACTTAAATGTCCCTCCTGTTCCAGGCTGGGACCCACCAAGAGACCGGCAGAGCTCAAAAGCCACTGAGCCCTTCTGGGCTGTCTCAGCTTGAAAAGCTGAGAAAAGCAGGAAAGGCAACATTTCTGTGCAAGTGCATCCCTGCATTTTCTGCAATGATGGATCAGAGCACAGCCATGAAACCTCAGTATGCTCATCCTTCATTTCTTCTTGTCAGTATGGAAACATGGGATGGAAACTGAAGGTTTCATTTGCAGACTATGGTTCCTTTTTCCAGGACAAAAAACGAAAAAAATGTAAAGAAAGAAGAGATTAAAACTTCTGACTATCCAAAGTGATCTGGTTTTTACTTGAGAAGATGAGAGAGAAGCACTAAAGGAAAGATGCAGAAAATACTTGTTCTATATAATAGACACCTGCTTAGACTTTTTCTATTCTTGACTGGGAATTCTTGTTCACTTCCACTGTGATATCATGCAAGGTACCTACTTATACAGGACCTATTGTACCAGTCATGCACAAATATATACTGATCAAGTTGCTGTTGATCCAGAACAGAAAACTGGGGAAAATAATGGATTTTACAGTGGGAAACAAGAACTTCCAGCCAAAATGAGCTAAGCATTAGTTCACAATGGGGATGGTAACAGCACACAAAAATGTATAGTAAACAACTACATGTACAGCACAGTTTTGATAGAGACATTAGACTAAATCCACCATATCAGAAGTTTCCCACACGGCTCAGGTACAAGTAATTTATCTCTACCAAATACACACCCCTCCCCATCTCCCAGGACAGCTGAGAGATGAAAGACCTCAAGAGCAGTGACATATTTGAAGGCTACAGCATCAAGAGCCATGGGAAGAGCTTGGACCGTATACAGGTCAGGACTCCAAGCACGTCTCTCCTCACACGGTGCTGGTGAAGCCCAGCCACAGGCCTCAGGGGCTGAGCTGGCTTCCTCAGCTACATCATCCTGTGCCATTGAAGCTCAGCATAGACACTGATCACTCGTGGCTCTCAGAAAGAAGACAAGTTCCAAGGATCATCCACAGCTGGAGGTGTTTAACTAGCACTTAACCAAACCATCAGATTTACTTACTTCCAACCAGATCCTTGGTACTCTGAAATACTTTCTAACTCCATTTCTGCAAGTCCATGAGATTTCCTATGACAATGGATACAATCACCTAGGAGCAACTCTGTGACGCCTCTGCCACTGAAGACCACCAGGCCTGCTACCACTAAATGAGGGAACTATGGAAGACCCAAGCACCCATTTCTCCTGCAGACACAGCCTCAATTCTTGTTTCAAGCTGCCTGCTGTGGCTGGGAGGCTTCTCTATATATTTTTCTGCTATGTGCATTTTATGATTGATGTCAAAGGCATGAGAAAAATGAGGTTCTCAAGTGCCCAGGGATCCACTTCTCCATGTAATACTTCAAAAACATAAGAAAATTTGAGCATCCTTAAGTGAAAAAGTAGTTGCCAGGCTAGATAAGAAAGAAAGGGAGAGGAAGGGAGGAAGGGAGAGGAAGGGAGGG